>APFE030400521.1:10357-26737 GCA_000404065.3 Pinus taeda | reverse complement strand
GTCACTTTGGGGTAAGTAAAACAGTTGCACAATTGCAAAGATTTTGTTATTGGCCAAAAATGAATGAGACAATTTCTAGATATGTAAGAGGGTGTACTATGTGTGCAAAAAGCAAGCCCAGCAATAGAAAACTAGGCTTATACACTCCATTACCAGTTCCTTCTCATCCTTGGGAAAGTGTTTCCATGGACTTTGTTGGAGGACTGCCTAAATCTAGGAAAGGTCATGATTATTTATATGTTGTTGTGGATAGGTTAAGCAAAATGTGTATTTTGATACCTTGTAATAAACAAATTATAGCTGAACAAACTGCGAAATTGTTCTTTCAACATGTATGGGTTCATTTTGGATTACCTACTTCCATTGTATTTGATCGAGACACCCGATTTGTGGGAAATTTTTGGTCAAGTTTGTGGGAACTGATGGACACCAAACTGAAGAAAAGCACAACTTTTCATCCACACACTGATGGCCAGACAGAAGTAGTTAACAGGACAGTGATCCAGTTACTCAGGGGATATTGCAGCAAGCATCCTAAGCTTCGGGATGAACATTTATGTTATGTGCAACATGCTTACAACAGAGCAAAACATTCTTCTACACAGAGATCTCCTTTTGAGACCTGTTTTGGTTTCACCCCAAGGTCTCCTTTGGATTTTTTCTTTGGTAAAGACACCATAGTTGAGGGACATAGTGATGTGGACAGGGCAACTAGGTTCATTGAACAGATCCAAGAGATCCACCAGGCAGTACAGGAACAACTGGAAAAGAGCCAAGGCAAATACAAGGCAAGGCATGACAAGCATCGAATGGAGCATAGTTTCCAAGTTGGTGACCAAGTCTGGCTGTATATCAGCAAAGACAGGATGCAAGGTGAAGGTAAAAAGCTAAAGCCTATCAAGTATGGTGCCTTCAAGATCCTTGAGAAGATTGGTGAGAATGCTTTTTGCCTTGATCTACCAGCTTACATGCACATCTACTCAGTCGTAAATGCAGATTGTTTGAGATTGTTTGAGATTGTTTGAACCTTCGCTAATTGAAGATCCCGAAGAGCAGAGTCAATTGCCTTATATTGATGACCTGTTACCTGAATATCTTAATGCATTGCAGGAAGATACAATTCTGGACAGGAAGGTGAGGACGACGCGCAGGGGAGATATTGAGTACCTCAGAGTTGGGCTCAAGGGTTCAAAGCCGAGCAGTGCAAAGTGGATAGAGATTGGACAAGTGAGACAATTGTACCCTCACTTAGTCAATGCTTGAAAACCAACTTTTGGTGGTCCAAAAGGTTTTATAATGGGAAGGCTGTGATCCAAATTGGATCCATGAAAATTATTAGAGCTCTATGACTGTATCAAATCAGGACATACTTCAAAAACTTGTGAACAAAGAGCTATCAGGAAGACCTCTGGACAGTGGCAGTTTGTAGCCAACAAGGAATGACGAGGACCTCGATCAAAGTGCGCTGATCGAGGCCCATGGAGATCGCGTAGGATGCAAACTAGCAGTTAGGAAGTCCGGATCGGAAAACAGAGGCTGTTTCTGATGCGCGATTAGCGCTAAATGCGCATCGCTGGGCAAAACCCCTCGAAATGGAAAGGCCCCGAGCGCTCGGTCACAAGGAAAAGCTGAAAACTGTGGGAAAAGCGCTAAAGCGAAAGGCAGGTCCTGCACTCCAAAACTGGCGGAATATCGAAGGCATGTTGTACGGAAAGCAGAATTGTCAGGAGACCCAGCGATGCCATATAGCGAACGACGCGTGTCCGGCGGATGAGAGAGAAAATCGCCTCTCATTGCAGGCTAATGTCCGAGCAAGTCAACCGCGTGATATGAGCGATAACTGTAGGATCTGGAGGTCCCAGATCTAACGACGGAGATTGCACCCGATGAATGACCGGATCTGGAGGAAGAATTAAGTTGCGGCGTATAAAAGTCTGAAGTCCGATTTGACCACTGAGTTGGCGGATGAATCATTACACAACGTAACCGAAATACCGAACCGTTTGAGGAAGAGTTGGCGCAGTTCGTGGAGGACAAGTGGCCACTTCCCTGCGAGATGTTACACAATGGTGATGACGCAGAGGCAGGGAACTCCAAGCGAACAACAACAGGCGATTTGAAGGGGCGGAAGAGAAAGCGAACAATCATGAGACAAATTGGCTTTAAGCAATGAATAGACAAAGACAGAGACAAAGAGATAGCGCGAAGCGAGCACTATAAGAAAGAGAGACAGAGAGACAGAATAGAGAATAAGAAAGAAGTAGGAAACAGAGAGCCGAGCTAACCTGCAGAGTAAGGTAGCATCGCGCAGACAAAGGGCTTGAGAGGTTCGAGCAATCCCTGAGAGGATATCTGTCAGGAACTGAGTACCAAATTGGACTCCTCCCATTCAAGACCAGTTGAGGTCGAGATTTAGTAAGGAAGAGTCTGTGCACTCTAGTGGCTTAGTGAATCCAAGAACCACCTTGCTAAGCATCATCTGTTTCAGGAGACTCAAATTGAGCTCCTCATTGTAAAAACTCTGCTTTAAAGACACAATAAGAAAAGGCCACCACTAAAAGTTGGACCGGAGACATAGCCCAGGAGGATTGGGTGAACTCCTTGTTAATTTGTTGTGTTCTTGTATATGCTTACTGTGTTTCTCTTATTGTTTTCCATTTTCCAGTGTCTATGTATTTTGCAATCTGATCGATCCGTTGCCTAATATAACATAGACACACACCAACACATGAGTCTGTAATACCTTCATTCATTAATTAATTAACTGAGATCACTCACGAGTGATTTTTAGATCACTTGTACTTACAACTCTTGTTCCAGTAGCCCTGCATGCACTCATCTAGATATTATTCAAGGAATCAAAACATAACATTAAATCAAATCATACCTTACTAGATGGCTCTTCATCATGACATCTTCCTTTAGGTATCAACATCCTGCATTCATGTTGACACATCTCCCAAAGATATCCATTGTCAAGGGTTTCCATCTTTTTCAGACTTTCATTAGAGTCTTCATATCCTTCGGGGAGATTTCCTCGTCAAATCTTCTTGTTCTATTGGATGTTGATTGCCTTCATCATCGTTGCATATCTCATGATCTCTTCCTTCCTTACTGTAGTCAACCACGAGCTTTTAATCAAAGTTTCTTAACTGTAGTCAACCACCTCATACTTCATATGAGGACATATTATGTTGATTTCATCTTAGTGTGACTTTATGCCTTCCTGCATCCTTTTAGAGGAGGAGATCCTTTTTCTCTTGATCACACGTCTTAAGATAGAAGCAATGATCCATGTTACCTGCAACCATATGACATGACATTATAATATTAAACACAATTATACATACCTTATTTTACCTTCAGGTCATCGAGGCTTCTTCCAGCAACTTCCTTGATTGAAAAGGTCTTCAATCCCTTGATCTGCTTCATGTCATATCATCATCTCATGGATTCCATACGTTGGAGTTCTTGTTGAAACACTTGCTTCCTCTCTAGATTAGTGAAACCTACGATGAAGATTCCATTAGAGAATTTTGAGGATCTTGTATATCCCAAATTGGCAGATGTTTCTTTTTTGACTTGATGTATGATGAGCCTTAGATGACTCCTTTCTTTCCTTCAATGTCCATTGAGGTTCCCAAGAGCTATATATCCTACATGTTATCTGTCATGGATTTTCCTTCATGATCCTTATGAAGATGTTACGAGCTCTTGTTTCTAACGCTTTCATGATGCCATGATGCATCTTATTATCATTGTCATATCTTTTAACACAAGATTTAGGAGCCAATGGTAGGACCCTTTTGTGAGGGATACTCTCTTACTCATAGGAGAGATTTGTTACTCCCTCTTTCCTTGGCCCTTTTCTTTAGCTTCCTCCATATTTCAGTGGTATGAGCTTCCAGAGTTTTTTGTTTTTGTTTTTTTTTCTCTATAGCATTGAATCTTAACTCTACTTATTTTTTTGTCTCTGCTTGAGGACCAACCTTGCCTATCTTTTCTGCACATGGTTGAATTCTTTCATCCATTAATACTATAGACTGCAACTTGTCTTTCTCTATCTAGCATAGAGACCACAAATTGTCGGGTGAGGTAACCTTCTTTGTTCATTGATATTTGTTACCTTTCTCATCAATGATGACTTCCTTCTTGTCATCTTTCCTAGATCTTCATGAAGTCATTCCTTCATTCTTTGATACTGTTACTATTGAGTTGGTCTAAGTGATGTGACCTTCTTTACTTTAATTTCTAAGAGAATATCTAGCATTTCATATATCTCTCTTTATGTCTCCTCTCTTGCTATTTAGGTATGAGAGGACTTTTGAGTGATGTCATATGAATCCTATGAATCTCTTGATGCATTCAAACAATGCTTTGACTTTCATAGACCTTTAGATATAAATGATTTCTCTTTTCTATGAGGATTATGACAATCCTCCTTATTCTATGGAAGGACAAACGATTATCTAACCACTTTATAAATCCCCTTGCAATCATGAAATCATTTAACCAAATCTGATTATAAAATTGAAAGATAATTACTTGTTGTGTGAAGAGGAGATCTTCACCTTGATGCTTCTTTTGCTGCCCATCATTAGTATCCTTTCATCATGACTTCCTTGCATTGTTCAACACCAAGCACTATTGCCTTTTATGATATGCTGAGATTATTTGATTCCTTTACTGTGAGTTTATGGAATCAAAATCAAGAATTTTGAGAGCACTGTCATGATGTCCACCCGAGATGTGGCATGGTGTTCTCCTTCTGAAGTGATATTGCCATAATGTATGTTGTCACTGTATATCTTTTTAACCTTGTTGCAATGCTCCTTGCTGGAGTAGAACCTTGCTTGAGTTGGCTAGCATGAGCAAAGACCTTTGTGGCCTTCGAGCATTGTTCGATACCAATCATCGAAACTGTTGTGGTATGACATGCTTTGTAATGACACCCAAATTTTGAGGCTAGCACTGAGATTGTCAAAGGTAATGTGTTTTATTTTTGTTGTTGTGTAGATTAGGATTGCTCCTCGGATTTTCGACCTTCTCTAAGATGATAATCTTTGCTGATGTAGACCTTTATTCTTGACACAACCCTTAACCTTACTTTGATGCCTTTGAAGACTGATCCTTGTATGTCTCTTTGCTACCCTTCCTTTGACTTCTGAACCTTCGCTCTGATATTATGTTGAAGAATCTAGGGCATTTAGTATTAGTAGGATTCTTCTAGACTTGATAACAATTTGTGAAGTGCTTTTAATGAAGACCGAACATAGTACATTAATGAAGACCAAACATAATTTCATTTTCTAACACTCCCTCTTAACTAGGGAGGTATTCATAATGTACAAATGCAATGGAAGATCTCAAACTATATGAACCATGAAGAACTTTTAGGCACCGCAATGCCATGGACTAGATTCTTGACAAGGGCAATCTATCCAACCAGTGACTCAACAATTCAGGCACCGCAATGCCACGGACTAGATTCTTGATCAGTGGAATCTATCCAAGTGGGAATAAGGTGGATTCAAGCTTTCAACCGCTCTAGGTACCATCAGGCTTACTTGCTAACCACCAACCCAAACATACATGTGTGTATCCAAAACAGAGCTCAATAACCAACATCACCTTTTCAACTTTGGGATCCAGACGTCAACACAAAGTGCCAGCCAGATGTCTCCCCAGGCAATGCTTCACTCGCAAAGCCTCAACAAATCTCTTCCACCTTCTTATTATCAATACAATCAACAATATTTACCAAACCAAGCAGGTTCCTTAGATATTCAAACTTCTTATTAGGAAGAGCCTTTGTCAGTATGTTTGCTACCTGTTCATCTGTCGATACATACTCCAACTTCATGATCCCATCCTGTACCAAGTTCCTAATAAACTGGAACTCATTATTAATATGTTTCGTCCTCGAATGAAACACGGGATCTCCAGACATCTTGATACAACTTTGATTGTCACAATTAATCACAGTAGAACCTAGAGATTTCTCAAACAAATCTATTAGAAGCTTTCTCACCCAAACAACCTCTTTCACTACTTCACATGCAGCCACATATTCTGCCTCGACACTACTCAATGCAACGAGATCTTGCTTCTTACTCATCTGTGAGATTATAGTAGCTCCCAGACTAAAGCATCCTCTAGTAGTGCTCCTTCCATCAGTTTCACTGCCACCCCAATCAGAGTCCTCGAAGCCAATTAGCTTGACTTCCTTACTGTCATACTTTAAGCAGTGATGTATAGTGCCACAAAGATATCTCAATATATGTTTAGCAGCGATCCAATGATCATGACGAGTCTCCAACTGAAACTGGCTAAGAATGTTCACTGCAAAACATATATCTGGCCTAGTATTTACCAGATACATCAGGGAACCCACCAACTTTCGATATGAGGTAGGATCCATGAAACTGGAGTCAGAGCCCCTCAACTTCTTGAGGTTGGTGATCGTGGGAGTAGTCATCGACTTGGAATCCATCATCCCAAATTTCTGCAATAACTTGATGATGTACTTTCCTTGCCCCAAATATATCTCCCCAAGTCTTTGCCATACTTCTAGACCTAGGTAATAGTGCATTAGTCCTAGATCCTTCATTTCAAATTCAGTTGCCAACGTCTTCTTGCATTCTTGAATTCTCCGCTCTACACCTGTGATGAATAAATCATCCACATATAGTAGAATAATGGCGGGCTTATTATTCACGTCCTTGATGTAGAGATTCAGATCAATACAACTCTTCACAAACCCAATTTTGAGTAGATATGCATCCATCCTTGCATACCTTGCCCTAGGTGCTTGCTTCAAGCCATATAGGGCCTTCCTAAGTCTGCAAACATGAGAGTCCCTACTATTCACTTCAAAGCCCTTGGGTTGTTCGATGTACACTTCCTTATCAATGGTCCCAATCAGAAATGTGGTCTTAACATCCATTTGATGGATATTCCACCCCATTGTAGCACCCAATGAAACCAATGATCTAATGGTAGTGTACCTTGTTGTAGGTGCAAAGGTTTCTTCATAGTCAATGCCTTCCTTTTGAGAGAAACCCATTGCAATGAATCCTGCTTTATACTTGTCTATACTTCCATCAACAACATGTTTGATCTTATAGATCCACTTTGATGTGACAACCGATTTGTCACTAGGTCTAGGAATGATCTCCGAAACCCCATTCTTCATGATGGATTGATATTCTTCTTGCATAGCTTTCTTCCAAACCTCTTCATGCTTAGCTTCCTTGAATGTAGATGGTTCGACTTCAATTAACTTTGTCATATATGCAGCATAGCCAAAATATCTCTTTGGTTTCTTATTTTCCCTGAAGGAACCTTTCACAACTTCATGTCCTTCAACATCTTCTAATGTAGCTTTCAACCAATTTGGCCTCTTCCTTGTGGTTGGGACAACCACCAATTGAATAGGCTCACTTCGTCCTTCTTCTTCGATATTTGCAGTAGAGCTTTCATGATGAACTTCTTCTTCTGCAAATATGGGAACTTCTTCGTCATCAGAATCAATAGGAATATCCTCTGATTTTCTGTATGCTTGATTTTCATCGAATATGACATCCTTGCTTACTTCAACGTGTCTTCCTTCCTTTATGTAGATTCTATAGGTTTTTGAGGAAACACTATAACCAACAAATATTCCCTTGATACTTGTCGAGTCCAACTTCTTTTGCTTGTCTTTCAGAACATGGATATATGCTGGACTTCCAAAGATTCAGAGGTGATCTACACTCGGCTTCTTCCCTGTGAATACTTCTTCGGGTGTAGTATTATCAAGACTCTTATGAGGACTTCTATTTTGAATGTATATGATAGTCATCACTGCTTCTCCCCATAAGAACTTCGGTAGATCTTGATCAAGGAGCATAGTTCGAATGCCTTCTATAATTGATCTATTCTTCCTTTCGGCCAATCCATTTTGTTCAGGATAGTATGGAACAATGAGCTCCCTCTTAATACCTGCTTCCTTACAATATGCAATCAACTCTTTAGAAGTGTATTCCTCACCATTGTTAGACCTCAAAGTTTTTATCTTTCTTTCGGTTAGGGTTTCCACTTCAGCCCTAAACTCCTTGAACTTATCAAATACTTCATCTTTAGTTTTGAGTAAGTAGAGCCATGTCTTCCTAGAATGGTCATCAATGAATGTCACACAGTAAAGATGACCTCCAAGTGATTTCTTAGACATGGGCCCACACACATTGGAATGGATGAGGTCTAATATCTCTTTAGACCTAGTTTCACTATTATGAAATGGCTTTCTAGTATGTTTCCCCAAAGAACATCCCTTGCACACTCCTTCATGATCCAACTTCATATTAGGAATACCATGAACCAGTTGACTAAGAGTAGGGACGACCTTGTAATGTAGATGACCATACCTCCTATGCCATAGCTCAATAGGACTTATTCTCATTTGAACCAAGGCTTGAGGAGGTGGTGTAATGACCCGGTAAAGGCTTCCTTTACGAACTCCAATAACCCTAGCTTTATCAATGCTAGAGTCTTTTCCCCAAAACAATACTTTTCCATCAACAAAAACAACTCTTTCCCCTTTATCTTCTAAACAAGAAATAGAAAGTAAATTCTTTTTCAAACCTAGAACATAGAGAATGTTGTTGACATGCAGCTTCGATCCATTATCCAGCTTCAACGATGTTGATCTAACAACATAGCTTTTGTTGTCACCCAATTCCACTGCATGAGAGGATGGCTCTTTTGATAGTGTATGAAGTTGCTTACTTTCACCAGTTATGTGTTTCGATGCTACACTATCAATGATCCATGCATTGTCATCAGTAAGAGAACCTGTAAGGGCAACCAAGAATCCTTGACTCTTGACCTTGTTGAACAAGTAGTAGACGATCTTCTTGATCCAACTTCCAGTAGTGTTGCAACCCATTCTTATGTAGTTCACCATAGAGGGAGAATCCATGCCAACAAAGTGATCTTCGACTCTTCCTGACCTTAGCTCTGATACCATGTTGGAAAATTAGAGTAATTATATTAGAGTTTGATTCTCCTTTCTTGAAAATTACTTGTGAGTGTGTTGGCTTCTTTTACTTATTTATTATCTTATCTTTCATCTAGCAATTACCATATTATGTGTGTATGAAGATCACAAAACAAGAGACACAAGATATAGGCTTAAGAAATCGGATTCAGTCTCCTGCCCTCTTGTGTCCCTAATCGGGCGAATCGGACACGATTTGGTCGTATTAGTGTCCTTCCGATTGTGTCTCGATTGGAATCGATCATGTCTCGATTCTGGGACACGAATCCTGAAATAGGGACTCCCGTGCGGCGTTAAAAGGTCAATTTGGCCATTCTATTTACACATTTACCTTTTATATTTGGCTGTGGGTTTGCTATGGGTGTGTGAGAGCAAAGAGCAAAGGGTGTGGGAGCATTTTCAAGGATATTCAAGCAACATGGAAATGCATTTTCTCTCTATTTTTTTGCATTTTTATTACAGTAGTTTGCATGTGCATTTCTTTTACAAATTTGTGCATTTTTTGTTTATTTTTTTATAGCATTCATGGTTCAATCAAGGGCAGCAGGGAAGGGGCAAAGGAAGGGGAAAAATGCCTCCATTGGAGATGTCCCTCCTGTTCCAATTTCATCAGGGTCTGCAAGTGTTCCCTCTTTTGGAAGTGTGGGGCTGCTTCAAATGTTGAGGGAAGACAACAACCTCAAGATAACAAATATCTATAGTGGAAATATGTCACAAGAAAGCAAGGGCCAGACAACACGATGAAGGGAGGAGGTAGTGTTGCTTGGAAATGCAACTATTGCAACAATCATTTCATGAACACATATTACAGTGTGAAAGCTCATTTGTTGGCTTTACCAAGTTGTGGAATTGCAGCTTGTACACAGGTGTCTTTATCAAAGAGGAAAGAAATGGAAAGAGAGGCCAATGTTGGTATGGAAAATGTGGCTGCAAAATCTAAAAAAAAGAAGAATGATGATCGCCTTCCATTCTCAAGGAAAAACAACAACAAATTCCCATTTGAGATTTTCGGTGGGGGACAAGCAACCAAAACAAAGACAATTTCTCTTGGTCCAATGGACAAGATTTTTCAGAAAGAGAAACGGGAAGAGCTTGATCTCACCATTGCTTTTTTTTTTCTATCAAAACTTCATATCCTTTAATGTTGCATGCTCATCTCTATTTATTGAGATGTGCCGAGCTCTAACTCAAGGGGCTCCATCAGAGTATGTGCCTGCTGGGTTAGAGAAGCTTAGAACCACATTGTTGACGAAGGCAAAACATGAGGTGGACAAAATGCTTGAGCCTATTAAATTAGCATGGCCATCATCTGAGGTTAGCATTGTTTTTGATGGATGCACAGATCTAGCACGACACCCACTCATCAACTCCCTGGTGTCTCTCTTGAATGGTCTAGTTTTCTTGAAATCAGTGGATGCACTTGGACAATACAAGGATGCACAATATATGGGTGAGTTGTTTATTAAAGTTATTGAAGATGTAGGTGTCGATTCTTGTGTGCGAATCATTACAGATAATGCACCTGTTCGAAAGGTTGCTAGAATGATTGTGGAAGTTAAATATCCACAAGTGTTTTGGACACCTTGCTTTGTCCATTCATTGAACTTAGCACTTAAATCTATTGCTTCTCATGTGCTTTGGATTGGAAGCATTATTGAGGATGCACTACATATCCGCAACTTTGTACAAAATCATACAAATGCCCTCACAATCTACAAGGAGTACACTAATCTATCATTGTTGAAGATTGCGGATACATGGTTTACCTCTTCATTCATTATGTTGAAGAGGTTGAGGGAGGTCAAGACCACTCTTGGGGCCATGGCTATTTTAGAGTCAGCCTCAAAGTGAGTGAAGGACACAATGTTAGGTGATGCTTGGTGGGAGAGGGTAGATCTACTTATTAAGACCATGGACCCTATCATTTCTTTGCTTCGATTTGTAGATACAGACCAACCCATCCTAGGAGAGGTTTATGAGGGATGGGATTCCATGATTGAGTCTGTGAGGAGCATTATTTTACAGAGTGAGTGCCCCGTGTATGAGACATCATCAGAGGCCTTCTTCACCACCATACAACATATTCTTGTCAGTAGATGGGACAAGAATTGCACACCTTTACATTGTTTGGCTCACTCATTGAACCCAAAATACTACAACCATGAGTGGCTAAATGGTGGACCTTCTCGCAAATCCCCTCCTCACATGGATGGTGAAATCTCACAGGGGAGGAAAGATGCATTCATGTGGATTTTTCAAGATAGAGCATCCCTTGATGGGGTGGAGGATGCCTTTGCGGCACTGGTCGATTTGCAGGATATGATGTGATTAGAGATAGGGGGGCTAAGAAGCCCTATTCTTGGTGGGCAACTCATGGTGCAACAAGCCCTCCTCTACAACAATTAGGCATGAGGCTCCTCTCTCAGGTGACTTTATCCTTTTGTTGCAAGAGGAATTGGAACACATATGGGAATTTGTAGTGTGTCAAGAAGAGCATGCTTGAACAGTCCAAGGCAGAGACAATGGTGTATTTGCACACCAACCTTCGTCTTATTTATAGGCAGAGGGATGAGTGGTTGAAGGGAAAGACAAAGATTTGGGATGTCTTTTCTAATGATATGGGTTTGGACAAACAAGGAATCTGCTTAATGAAAATACTGGACTGTTACTCCCTCTACCTGCTCGAATCACTCAATCTAGGAAGTTGAATTTTTCTGCTTTCCTGCACTAAAAAATCAAACTGCTCAAGCAACTCACGCTACCTGGCTTAGGCTTTGCACAATCACTAGAAATTTGCCCTGCTTCTCCCTCTGAACAACAAATTTCTTCTTCTGGTTTTGAGCTTCCCTGTCTGATCAAAATCTCTCTGATACCATGTGAAAATTTCACCACTTAAATCCTATTGTAGCAACTGGAATTATTTCTTCTAACTGTAAATTAATTAAGCAGTTTATTGCTACGACAACAACGAAATAATTACACTGCAATCTTCACAAAAATACCGCAGAAAATAAAAGCGCTGGAAACTGAGAAAATTACTGGTGCACACAATAAATTTGACACGATTGTTTTTGGACAAAAGTCCCAGAAAAACCTAACTTGGGAAAACCAGTGCAACAACTGAGGGTTTTTATTATTAAGTAGCAATGAAATTCTAACTTCTAAGTACAATAAATATTGCCAAACTGGCGAATCTATCCAAGAGTAATAATGGCAAAACTTATCCGAGGGAAATTACCCTCTCTTTGAGCAATCCCAACACTTGATTACCTCTAAAAAGCTAGCCGTCCAACCAGCTCTACACAAGCCCTGCGTCACCCTAGTGCAGTCCCTCAAACACTCTGCTTGAATCAACTGCCAATTTAGCCATCCTGCCTATTGCTGACTGAGAAACTCTCTTCGAACCTCTGGAAAACTTTCCTGGCCTCTAGAACTGAAAACAAGCTCCTCTTTAGCTTGACGAATTGCACTTTTGAGGCTCTGTGCTGCCTCTGCGCAGCCTCCTGGAGAAAATCTCTACCTCCTCTTTCTGACTCTCTTGAATTGGAAGAATTCCTTTGGAATTACTCTTTGCCCCTCTCTGTCTCTGCTTTGCTTCTTTGGATCGAACTCTTCCGACAACCACTGCTGCTCTCTGGAGAAATTGAACTGCCCAAGGAATTCGACCTCAAGTGTGTCAAGTGTGTGTTCTCCATCTACCCATCGACCTCCTCTTATAATCTCCAGTTGGGACTCCACCGACCAAGATTAAAACATAATCGATGGCTGAGATTATTTCTGGATTGATCCGTGTGAGTTTCTAGATGATTCACACCTTTCTCAATTAATATTGATTAATTAACCCCTTTTCCTAAGTTTAGACTTAGGCAATATTGAAAAATAGGCTAATAATCTAATTGAGACACTTCTAGGTGGAATTTCTAGAAACGATCTCTAGGTTATGGAGAACACATGTTTTAGCCTCTCCAGAAAGTTTCGAGACTAGAACACCTCCAATTCTACAAAAACTAACATTGAATTCTACCTAGAATTTGGTAAACTCTGCCTAGAAGAATTTCAGTCAACTTTGCCCAGATTTGCTCAAATTGCCCAGTTAAGGCTGCAGTCAAACAACCCAGAAAGTCTCGGTCAACTGACCTTAGTAAAATCGGTCAATAGTCTCGAAAATTTGGTCAAACTTACCTCAGGAAACTCAGTCAACAGCCTCAGAAGTTCGGTCAAAATGACCTCAGGAAACTTGGTAGTAACCTCATAAAATTGGTCAAACTGTTGTCATTGTTGGTCAAACTTTTGTCTTCTTCTCCTTTCTCTCCTTCGCACGTGTGAACATAAAACAAATGATTTTATGTGTTCCAAATTGATATCCAAATGAGGGAGGCCGAGTTTGTATTTATAGTGGTCTAGTGGTGCCCAAGGGGCACGTCTCCTTGTGTTGGGCCAGCCTGTACTTTGGGGCCAACTTGACCTTTTTGGAGGCAAATTAAATTGAAATTGAAATTTTAAATTTCTTCCTTTTGATTTCCTTTTAGGGCCGACTTGAACACTGACCGTAGCTACCAAAAATCAACACTCCCTCTTAGCTAGGGATGTATTCAATTTTGACTTTCTCAGATGTTGTCTTTGTTGAACAATTTCTCCATCCAAAGAAAATATTGAATGAGCTAGATATGTTAATTTATCCATTCACTTCATGTTCTAATCTAGAACCATGCGGAAAGCATCTTGCATCAACATCATGCAAAGGATCTAGTCACCTACTACTCAAGTCCCTTTTTGCAAATGGATCTAGTCACCCACTAGCTAAAAATCTTTTGGTGATTTGGTCAAAACCTTTTGATCGGGCTCAACAAGAGAAGTCCTGGGTCACTAACTCAACAAGTCATCACTTGGAGCAAGGTCAATACATTTGACCAAAAATGGTGAAACCCTAGGCCAATTACCATTCCTGCATGCCAATTGAATGGTAAAACACTTGCCCGATGCTAAAGGCACTCCCTCTACCTACTAGCCAAGTACCTCTTTGCAATATGGTCAAAACCTTTTGACCAGGGGAGCACTCTGGGCCTTGATGCTCTCTGGGCCATTATCCCTAGCCACATTACATGGCCCCTCATCAATACCCTTGACCTGAGAATATTCTGACCTAAGGAAAATGTTTGCCCTCGATGCTACAACATCAACACTCCCTCTAACTGAGGGAACCATTCTCAAACACTCCAAGCTTGTCCCTGAAGTAAACAAACTTCATCTTGGGACAAAGGCTTTGTGAGAATGTCAACAATTTGCTCATCTGTGTTGAGAAATCTAGGGCATTCAATTTGCTCATCTGTGTTAACAATTTCTTTTCTTGATAATTTCTTATGATGCATTTTTACTTATTATCTTAGTCTTTTCTTCATTAGCTTATTAATGTGTTCTTTCATCAAGACAATTACCAAAATGCATAATAATGGACAAGTGACATAGTATGTAGGCTTCTCCAGCGAGGGAAAAAACCTCTCACCTCTTGAGAGGAAAACCTAATCAAAATTCTTCTTCTAGATCTTCAATTGATAAGTACAAAGACCATGACACAAACCCTTGACTCTAGTATCCTCCCAAGAACCTTGTCATTAACCTTGATGCTCTGCCTCTTCCTTTCCTCGCCTTTCTTCTTAATCTTGAACTGCTCTCCTCGGCTCCTTCTAGAGAAACTTGGTCTTTATCCTTTTCCATTGTCCCTCCTCAACTTGCCTTAGAGAATCTCGGTCTCTAGGTCTTCACTGGTTTCATCTAGAGAAACTCGGTTTCTATATCTCTTCTTCGACCCCAGAAGAATCCTTCATTTGCTGCCCCAGAAGAAAACTCTTCTTTGCTTGCCTAGAAGAAACTTCGTTGCCCTAACTTTGCACTATCCAAAAGATAACCTTTGCTATACCTAGAAGATAGTCTCCTTCGCTATTCCCAGAAGAATTGACCTTCCTTCGCACTTTTCTTCACAACTCCTTCCTCGCACTCCTTTTCACCTTATCTTCGCACTTCTTTCTTGACCGAATTCAGATTGAATTGATAGGTTAGAATGGAGGCCGAGTTAGGCTATTTATACACCATTTCACATGATCCTTAGGCCAACTTGACAACTGGAGTTAGGCCGACTTTATGTAGCAGTTTCTTCATCATTTGTAGGCCAACTTGAAGAGGTTAGGTGACAAGTTTTTGGAGGATACTTTTCATAGACAAGATTGACCTTTTGTGGTAGCATCGGATGTGCTTTAGCCAAGAAAATTGGTGGAGAGGCTAAGACACATAAGATCCAAGACCCATAAATGGTTTGGGGAAATTCCACCCGATTCAAAGATATTAAAATAATTAATATTTTTAATGGGGTTCTTAAGTAAACTTAGGAAAATTAAAATATTAATAGGTATTAATATAAAACTGCGTGAGAATGTTCTAAATGACATGGATCAAGCCAAACATAATCTTAACCATTGATTAGGGACTTAATCTCGGCCATTGAAGACTCAACAGGAAAAGTATAAGAAGAGGCTTGAGGGTCAGTTGGAGATACACCAAATTGATCGGTCAGTTCGATTTTCTGGAGCGGGGTTTTGCTGAGAGAATCGGACCAGTGATTTGTTGCAGCGAGGGGCAGTTGGGCACAAGGACGAGAATACATACATAGAGGTAGAGATAGTGCCAGAGAGACAACGCAGAGTCTAGAGAGGCTGACGCAAAGGCAGCTGGGTGCTACACAAAGGCAGTTAGGAGCTACGCAGAGGCTAAAGAGGCTAGCGTGGGTGATGCAGAGGGTCTGATAGCTGACGCATAGGCTTCAGTAGCTACGCAGAGGCTAGAAGAGTTGACGTAGCATCGAAAGAATTTTTGTGGGGCAGATTGAGTGTTGGCGTACTGAGAAGGGTGATGCAGTCCCTACAGAGTGATGCAAAGTAGTGGAAGCTGCCATAGTTGTTGTGGGATCATTCATCCGGTGATTGATCAGCCAAAATATCTGTCTCTGAGGAGAGGTACTACTGCCGAGGGCATTCTCTGTTGGGTAAGCCATTTCTGGCACCCTAGTTGTATTTAGAAACTGCATAATAATAAAACCCTCATATCTGCTGCATAGGTTTTCCCGCATTGGGTTTTCCCAGGGACGATTGTCCAAAGATAACAATGTCCCTTGTGTGTTTGTCTTAGTTATTTTAGTTGTTGATCTGTATATTGTTGAAATTTGGTACCGGAGGACAGGTGGTTCCCTTAGGCTTTTTGATCTTTGGCCTAAGGAAAAGTGTCCAAAAGATTTTAATTTTTCTCCTAAAGTGACTTTATAATTTTTATAAAGTTAAAATCTAATTTAAAAG
>APFE030400518.1:14077-26183 GCA_000404065.3 Pinus taeda | reverse complement strand
TTGCAGAGTTATGTTGTCTGTTCTATGTTCTAGTGACTGTGTTGTCGACAAGGTTTAAGTGTTTCAGTATTGGGTGATTTAGAGATTGATGATGCAGGTGTAGTTGATGGGTGTATTGCAGTGCTGATTAATTTTGTGCTTCAATGTTGTTGTTGGGTCTAGTATGAAAATTGGATGAAACGTGGCCTTCAGATTGTGATGTTGTGTTCCATGAGTATCCAGTCTGAAAATTTATGAAACGTGGTACCTGGAGGAAGAAAGAGAAGGTTGTAGCCTTCTATAGGTTGGCACCTACGTACTAATACATCAGCTAGTACAAGAGCTAAGGGGGTGATAGCTCCCTTCCAGTAGCATCTGGAAAACGAGTAAAGGTTGGAGCATTTCAGTAGGCCAGCACCTACATACTAATAAATGGATTAGCTAGTACAAGAGCTAAAAAAGTTGTAGCTCCCTTCTAGGAGAATCTAGAGAACGAGAGAAGGTTGTAGCCTTCTGTAGGTAGAAGCTTGAATACTGGTATAAGACTGCACCAGTACAGAATCATTGTAAAATAAGTTTCTTATTAAAAAGAATATTGAGACGACTTGCAGCAGGTGGTTTTCACCCACATTTGGTTTCCACCTTACATCATGGTGTTCATGTGTGCTTCTTGTGTGTGATTATCTGTTCTATTTTACTACTCTTGTTTACTGTTCATATGGTTAATAATGTTCTAATGCACTCATTAAGGATCAACTAACTGATCATAAGTTTATATGCTTGTTGCATTACACACAATTGCCTTATCTGAAGGAGTGTATATGAATCTTAATATGAAAATGAAAAAGTTATATTGATTCGATAATACTGATTCACCCCCCCTCAGTATTATTTCCAACAGGAATTACAATGGATCTATTGTAGGTTTTATCTCTTTAGTTTGCTGGATAATATAAAAGGAAGGACTGGTTGTTTCTTTGTGGATGTAGCCCAAACTAGGTGAACCACATATATCTATGTCTCTCTTGTTTTATGTGTTTATATTTCTGCAATATTTTATGTGTTCCATTGCTCTATAATATATAATTTTATAACAACTAGTATTAGAGCCGAAGGTCTATTTGGCTGATAAACTTGTAGGAGAGAATGGTTCCTGGTTCAAGTGGGAGCAATGGTGGAAGATGGTAGGTTTAGGGTCGAAAAATTTAACGGCAAAAACTATCAGTTGAAGAAGATACAAATGGAAGATTATCTATATTAGAGAGATATGTACCAACCATTGAGTGGAAAGTCACTTGGAACAATACGGTTGTGCCTAGCAGCGTTGGTAGCATTTAATATTTCAAAGGAAACGAAACAAAGGGTTTAATGTCAACATTGGCCAAACTATATGAAAACCCTTGGCCTCAAATAAGGTATTTCTTACGAAGCGTTTATTTAATATGAAAATGTCAGAAGGGGGATCTATTGCTGATCATTGAAATGAATTTAATACAGTTACCAGTTAGTTATGTTCTGTAGGGGAAACTTTTAATGATGAAGTTAGGGCTCTATTATTTCTGTGCTCGTTGCCAGAAAATTGGAATGGTTTAGTTATGTCCATTAGTAACTTTATCTTTGGATGTAGTACTTTAAAGTTTGATGATGTTGTCGGTGCAATCCTTAGTGAGGAAATGCAACAAAAAAGCTCCGGTGAGACATCAGGAAATGCTTTGACTGCAGAGACTAGGAGAAGAAAAATGGAAAGAGGAAAGAGCCCAGGATATCACAGTAAGTCAAGGAAAGGAAGATCCAAGTCCAAATCGGGGATAGTGTGCTAGAAATGTGGGAATAAAGGACAACTGAAGAAATACTGCAAGTCTCAGAAAGGAAAAGAAGGAGATGTGCAATAAGAAAACAATCATGAAGCGAATGTGACAGGTGTTGTGTTGCAAGATGCTTTGATTCTTTCTTTAGAAAATATTATTGATGCATGGGTGGTAGATTCAAGGGCCTCATTCCATGCCACACCTGATAGGAAACCTTTACATGATTATGTTTAAGGATATTTTGGATAGGTTCAATTGGGTGATGATAAACCAATCATTGGAATGGGTACAATTTCATAAAACAATAGAATGGGAATCAATGGCTATTGAAGGAGGTAAGGCATGTTCCAGATCTGAAAAAAAATAATAAATAAATAAATAAATAATAAAAAAAAATAAATAAATAAACAAAATAAAATAAAATAAAAAAATAAAAAATAAAATAAATAAATAAATAAATAAAATAAATAAATAAATAAATCTTATTTCACAGCGTAGTTGGGAGGTGAAGGTTGTGTGACTACTTTTACAGATAAAACTTGGAAGACCGCTAAAGGATCCCTGGTAAATAAAAAAGGTGAAAAGGTTGGTACATTGTATTTATGCAATGGTATTTCTAATTTTGTTAATGATTTAACCTCTACAAGAGAAGATACGACATTGTGGCATCATAGGCTCGGGCACATGAGTGAGAGGGGATGCAGATTCTTCACTCAAGAAATTTGTTGCCAGGTTTGAAGCATGCTAATTTAAAATTATGTGAGAATTGTGTTTATGGAAAAAATAAGAGAGTTAGATTCCTCATAGTTGTGAAAGAAAAGAAGAGCGAAAAATTAGATCTTGTGCATATAGATGTATGGGAACCTTCTCAAGTATCATCTCTTGGTGGCTCTCATTGTTATGTTACTTTTATTGATGATGCAACCAGAAAAACCTGGATTTATTGTATTCAAAATAAATCTGATGTATTTGATACCTTCAATAAATGGAAAGCTTTGGTTGAAAATGAGACAAGAAAAAGGTTGAAGTGTCTTAGTTCAGACAATGGAGGTGAATATTGCAGCAAAGAGTTTGATAGGTATTGTTTAGAGAATGGAATTCGCAGAGAAAATACAATTCTAGGAACACCACAAGAAAATGGTCTGTCAGAAAGGATGAATAGGACAATCATGGAGTGTGCAAGGTGCATGAGATTGCATGAGATTGCATGTAGGATTGCCTTTACAATTTTGGGTAGATTTCATAAATATTGGTGTTTATCTAATAAACAGAGGGCCTTCAAGTTCCTTTGATGGTGGTATTCCAGAGGAGGCATGGATAGGTAAAAAGGTAAAGTACTCATTTTTAAAAGCTTTTGGTTGTGAAGCCTTTGTCCACATTAATAAAGAAAATAGAACAAAGCTTGAGGCAAAATCAAAGAAATTTACTTATATTGGATATGGTGTTAATGATTTTGGTTAATGCTTTCATGATTATGAAAAACACAAAATCATTAGGAGTAGAGATATCATATTCAATAAAAAGTTTTTGTATAAGGATTAGTTGCAGGAAAAGAAACAAGAGAAAAAATAGAGAATACACAGTTCTTGATGAGATCATAGAAAAAGTGATGGTGCCTGAAAATCATAATTATCAACGACCAAAACAACAACCACAACATAAACAAGCACCTCAAACACTTGAAAGTGGTGTTAGAAGATTTACCCGAATAAGTAGACCCCCTGAATGATACTCTCCTTAATTATATTATGTACTATTGACTAATTCTGGTGAACCAGAATGTTATGAAGAAGTAATGCAGGTAGAAACCAGGAAGAAGTGGGAGGAAGCCATGAAAGAAGAGATGGACTCCTTAGCACATAAAAAGACTTGGGATTTAGTCAGGTTTCCTGCAGGTAAAACAACATTGCAGAATAAATGGGTTTACAAGTTGAAGGAAGAAGATGGAGGTAGAAAAAGGTATAAAGTTAGACTTGTGGTGAAAGGGTTTGCACATAAAAATGGTATAGACTTTGATGAGATATTTTCTCATGTTGTTAAAATGACTTCAATCAGAACTATTTTAAGTCTAGTAGCAGCTGAAGGTTTGCATCTTGAGTAGTTAGATGTAAAGACAACCTTTTTCCACGAGGATTTGGAGGAAGAGATATATATGTAGCAGCCACAAGGATATGAGGTAAAAGGGAAGGAGAAACTAGTGTGCAAGTTGAAGAAGATCTTGTATGGATTAAAATAGGATCCAAGGCAGTGGTATCTAAAATTTGACAGGTTTATGTCTTAACAAGGCTATACTAGATGTCACTCTAATCATTGTGTTTATCTCGAAAGGAAAAATGATGGCAATTATATTATATTGTTATTGTATGTAGATGACATGCTTGTTGCGGGTTCTAACATGCAGGAAATAATGTGCTCAAAAGAAAACTGGTGAACTCATTTTCATGAAGGATTTGGGTGCTGCAAAACAAATCCTTGGCATGAGAATAACTAGAGACAGGAAGAATTGCAAATTAAAATTGTCTCAAAGTGAGTACATAGAAAAGGTGTTGAAAAGGTTTAATATGCAGAATGCAAAACCAATTAGTATACCTTTGGCTAGCCATTTAAAATTAAGTAAGGAGGAGTGTCCCAAGAGTCAGGAAGAAATGGCTCATATGTCTAAAGTTCTATATGCATCAACAGTTGGAAGCTTAATGTATGCAATGGTCTACATAAGGTGTGATATTGCACATGCAATGGGAGTTGTAAGAAGGTACATGAACAATCCAAGAAAAGAACATTAAATGGTGGTGAAGTAAATTCTCAGATATTTGAGAGGTACCACAAATCAAGCATTATGCTTTGGTGGTTAAAACATTCCTCTACAGGACTATGTTGATGCAGATATGGCAGGTGATAGAGATAACAGGAGGAGCACAACAGGGTATGTGTTTAGTTTAGGTGGAACAACCATCTATTGGGTCTCAAAACTGCAAAGTGATGTTTCACTCTCAACAATGAAAGCAGAGTATGTTTCTACAATAGAGGCTAGTAAAGAAATTATTTGGTTACAAAAGTTTCTTGATGAATTGGGTAAGAAGCAAGATTTGGGTAAGTTATACGGTGACAACCAGAGTGCCATACATCTTGCAAAGAAGTTTGTATTTCATTCCAAGACTAAACATATATAGCTCACGTACCATTTCATACAATCAATGTTGGAAGATGGACAGTTGAAGCTGGAAAAGATACACACTAGCCAGAATCCTGTAGATATGTTAACAAAAATTGTAACCAGGGAGAAATTGAGAATCTTCTTCAACAGCCCAAGAAATTGCTCGATATTCTTCAACACAGGTTCAGACAGAAAGGACATCAACTACATTAGCTGGAGGAAGTTTGAAAAGAAAGGCAAAGAAGGAAAGTGTAAGCATAGGTACCAAAAGCAGCAAAGAGAAGCCTTTAGTTGCTGAATCTGAAAAGAAAAAGGAGCAAGATGAAAGCTCTTCTACCCAAAAAACAAAAACCATGAAAATGGTTCCTCCTGTTAGACCTCTTCCTAAGGTTTACACAAGAACTCAAAGAAGAAAACTTGTAGCTGAAGAGAAATCTAAAGCGCGGGTGCTTCCTAAAATTCTGAAAGCACATAAACAACAAGAAGGAAACCATCCTACTAATTTTGATGAGGAATTGCTGAAAAAATCAACGTATAAAAGGACCAATAAAAATAAGAAAAAATAAATAAAACCAGTTGTTAGAGCTAGGAAGAGACATACTAGGGAAAGGAACAAATACAAACTAAAATCAAAAGCCCTAAATAATCCTAGTTTGCTGACTGAAGTAATAGCCATAGATGAACAAAATACAGAGTTGCATACTAAGGATCCTTCAATTGGAGAAATCAGAAGATCTTTGAAGAAGCAAAGAAGTAAAGCTCCCATGGACCAACCATCAGAGCCTTCCAAAATAAGAAAGGTCCAAAAAGAAGCAGAAAATAAAGAGACCATCATCAAAGAAGACATAGCCAAAATCACAAGGTCAAAATCTGCTGCCAGAAATAAAACAAACTTGGATAAGCTTGCAGAGGCTACAACTCACATGGAATGAAAGGGTATTTTCCTTAAAGAAAATATCTTTTTACATAGTAAGTCAAAGTTTTGAATATGAAGATTAAAGCTCAGAATATCCAAGCATATACAGGTGTTTCGAAGTATTTTCTTTTAAAATTTTGAAGTGAAAATGTTATCCTATTGGAAATCATGGAAGTGTTTCCAGTTTTTTCACTATTACAGGTATTACCGCAATTTCTGGTAGCAACCGTTGCAACAAAAATATACAGCTCTCAACAGAAAACCTCTAGATCAGTTTTGGAAAGACAAAAACCCATAACAATATGGATAAGGAAGACGATAGATACGATATAGTTATGAGGTTGTTGAAGGTTGTATTTAATGAAGCCATATGATCATTTAATAGTTAAGACCATAAAGAGAAAAATTAGCAGCAAAAGGAGCAGCCAATCACTTTTTCTAGCAACCAAGTGTCATTTTTCCTCTTCTTCTCATCTACACCTATACTTTATGTTGCAATTTGATGGGAGATATTTTTAATATATAAAAGACACCTAGGTAACAAGGAAATAATGGAACCACCAATTAAGGAGAGTTGGAGTTGGTGCCTCTCTCTCTATATATATCTTTTGTAAATATCATTTCAGGGTTGGATTTTGGTTCACCTAAAGACTCAGCTTAATAAAATAGCTTTTCCTGCACTTCATGCTAGAGGATTTTGTGTTTCAAGCTATATCTTATGTGTGGTTTGTCTATTTCCTTGTTTCAATTTTCTGAATTATAAATTCATAGTAGCCAAGTATAGTGTGAGTGAGAATCATTAAGAGAATCTGATGATGACTTATCTACTATCCAGTTTTCTGTAATTATAATATATGTTTCAAGTAGAACTTGTTAGTGAAGGTTTCACAAAGGATTTGTGGGATACTTTATACATGTTTTTACTTTCTAGTTGTTGGTTTCCTTGTCAAGCTTGTTTTAATCTTTTAAATGATAAAATACAACAACTAGTATAGTATTAGTGAGAAATCATTAAGAAGATCTAATGATGACTTATCTACTATCTAGTTTTATGTAAATCATAATATCAGTTCAAGAAAAATTTGTTAGAGAAGGTTTAAGAAAAGATTTGTGAAATACTTTATACATTTTCTTACTTTCTAACTGTTATTTTCCTTGCCAAGAAACAGAGTTTGTCACAAGGATTTTTATGTGTTTGAATTGACTGTCTTAAGATACTCACTTTTCTTAGGATATTTATTAGCTACCTATTCTCTTTCCTCTGCTTCCCTATATTACTCACTTAACCACGCAATTTATGCTTGTCACATCTTGCCAAATGCATGAAAGTTAAAGAGGAACACAATCATTTCAAAACTGCTTCAGAATCCATCCCACCACTCAAAAAACCTTTTAAATTTTGAAATGAAATCATGATGTGTAAGGATTACTCCTTTTGCAGTCTAGGAGTAACTCCTTGTGCTAACATATTTGGCATCGTTTCCGAGGAGGTGAATTGAAGTTTATCCCTGGGTAAATGACAAAGTTATAAATCTAGTTCTGAGGTGTACAGTTCCAGCTGTCTTTTTAGACTGCATTACACCCAACGACTCCATTGTTGAAGTTCTGGCTCCAAGAAAGGATAGAACTAGGAAAAACCCATATTCTCCTTTGAAAAACGAAGTCCCTCATCCTGAGAAGATAATCAAGAAAAATAGTAAGTGAAAGCTTGTTTCTTCTACTTTTGGTTTTTCGAAAGTTATTCCTGAAAAAGTACAAAAAATTATGTCTCTTGATTTTACAAAAATATTTGTACTCTCTCAATTTCCAATCAACAAACAACCTCTACATTGAGTGTTGGTGCTTCCTCATCTACTATTTAAAATCCTCCAATTGTTATTCCAAAAATCCCAGTAACTCACACCATGATAGGTCCTAATCCACCCCCTAACCGAATGGATGGAATTGTTGCTACTAGGTATGCTCATTTATTTTTACCTTAGCTATGAATGAATTACCTGCAGGAGATTATCTGAAGTATATGCCTAAATTTAATGGTGAAGGGGAGGTAACAGTTGAAGAACATGTTGCTAATTTTTATGCTTATGCTGATAATCTGAACATTAAGCATGAAGATGTTTGGATGAGAGTTTTTGTTCAGAGCCTTGAGGGTGATGTAAGGAAATGGTTCAGATCTTTGACAACTGGTAGCATCACTGTAATTGAAGTCCCAGATGATACATTTTTAAGAAAATGTGGTGACAAGAAAGATTTTTTGTATTATATCACAAAATTTGGTGAAATCAAAAGAAAAGAAGGAGAATCAGTTTCTGATTTTTCTAAGAGATTCAATAAAATGTATAGCAAGATACCTCTTGAAATCAAGCTTACTAAAGATTCATCTAAAATCACTTATGCCGGTGCTTTTGATCATGCCTTTTGGTTATTGTTGAGAGAAACAAGATCTACTACATTATCACAAATGCAGGTGTTAGGCCTTTATACTATTAGTGTAACCCCTTTTTGTTATTAGTACAACCCCCTTATTATATTCTTGGACCCATGTAGTCCCCATATTGTTACTATTGTTCCCCACAGAAGCCCACTATTGCTATTATTGTGCCCTTACATTATTATTGTTATGTTGGCTCTGACTATATTATGACCCCTTAGACTCCTATATATAGAAAGGAGGTCTTGTCATTTGTATCATCCAAGAATTTTTCATTTGTGTATTGTACAGGAGGTTTCCCCCTCGAATAGGTTTATTTCTAAGGCATTGATCTATCTTTTCTATCTTTTTGAGAGCTGGTTTCATACCATTTGGTATCAAAGCTTTAGATTCTAGGGTTTCGCTACTCCAAACAGGTCACGTTGAATGTTCCCTATAACGTCTTTCTGCGACGTTTCAAAGCGAAAAAAATAATAAATAAAAATAAAAATAAAAATAATAAATAAAATAAATAATAAATAATAATAAAAAATAAAAATAATAAAAAATAAATAAATAAATAAATAATATAATAATAATAATTGAGCTGAAATTGCACTGACCCTAGGGTCCAAATTTCAGATCTTTTCTTGCTACAGTTTCAGAGATATGAACTGAGGTATTTAGGGTTTTAGCAAGCTCTATAATTTCATCTAAAACAAGTCATCGTGGAATTTTTGCTATATCGTTTTTTCTACAAAGTTTCAGAAGCTAAAAAAAAACCATGTGAGAAGAAATTAGTTTGAGCCTCAAGTCCAAATTTTAGATCTTGGCTTGCTGTATTTTCGGATATATGATCTGAGGAATTTAGGGTTTTTCCAGACTCTCGAATTACTTCCTAAACAGGTGACCTTGGGAAAATCGTCATAACTGTCTCTCTGAGCATCAGATTGAAATTTATTAAGTTACAAAAAGAGGACGAACTGTATTTTTTGTGTATATTTTTCAGATCTAAAGGTTGAAATAGTGACACGTGGGACTTCATACAAGTTCTATCTTTTGAAAAGGTATATAATCAGGTCATATTGGGAGATTATGCATAACTCTTTCTTGGAGAATCCAATTTCAATCAAACTAGTGCCATTGGAAAGAGGATGTAGGGGGCTACAGCAAGTCACAATTTCAGAACTGGAAGATACAAAATTCTAGAGTTACAGTCATTTCAAGATTGAGTTCCTAAAATCAAGAAAAGACAATATGAGGAAGTTTGATGGCAAGGATTTAGTAAATTGGATACTCCAAATGGAGAAATATTTTTATCTACATGGTGTACCATTGTTACAAAAGGTACATATTGCATCTAATTATTTAGAACCGGATCAATTTTTATGGTATAAAGGGCTTTGTTCTCGTAAACCAATTGTTACGTGGTCAATTGTCATAGAGGAAATGATAGCACTTTATGAGGATACAAAGAGAAACACCTTTTTTAGCCAATTGATAAATCTCAAACAAAAGGGTTCAATGGCAGATCAAATTGATTACTTTCAAAAATCGAATATACGGATAAATGATATTCTAGAGAAACAAAAGATAAATAGTTTTATTTATGCCATGGAAGTTGATATCAATTATATGAAAGCATATTGGAAGAAAGACATGGAAGGTTTGAAGGAAGGTGGGACAAAGCTGCTACAAGAAAGGCCTCGTAATGACAAAAAGGATCGAGGAAAATCAAAAGAAGATGATATACATCGAGAATCAACCCTAGAGAAAGAACATATGAATCAGGCCATATCTTTTATTGCAATGGCAGGAATTACCACTCCTCAAACTCTCAATATAGAAGTACATATCAAGAAGAAGAAGGTTCAAGCAGTGAAATATAAGGAAGAAAAGTATCAAGAAACATAAAAAGAAAAGGATACTCACCAAGAACCAACCCTAGAGAAAGAAGAAATGAATCTGACCATATCTTGTAATGCATTTGTCGGAATTACCACTCCTCAAACTATAAAGATAAAAGGACATATCGAGAAGAAAAAGGTAATAGTGTTGATTGATTTGGGTAATAACCATAATTTTATTAATCGTAAGATAGCCAAGGAATTGAATTTCTTCCTATATCCAGCACCAGAGTGTCAAGTGATGGTTGTAAGTGGAGGAACCATAAATTTCTCTGGAAAGTGCCATAATATCAAGCTATCCATGGGATAATATGTATTGAATAGCCCAATGTTTTCTGTTCCAATGGGTGGTATTGATATTGTAGTAGGAGTCCAATGGCTACATGTTGGCATTATGGCTAAAGTGTTGTCCTTGATGGCAACCTATTCAGATGATGGATCACTATACAACAGGACAGTAGCAGAGCTTTTGTACAACAGGACAGTAGTAGAGATTGATGATCAACTATCAAATATTGGAGAAAATCAGAGGTACGCAGGTACACCTTACATAAGGTGCGTACACGCAGGCCAGTGTTACATAAAGTGCGTACATACCCGCAGTTATCTAGTTCATGGGGTGCGTACCCCCAGTGCACACATTCCAAGGCAGTTAAGCGCCCACACGTGGGGTTTCTCATGGTATTTAGCCAACAGTATTGGGTTATCATGGTTTTGGTCCGTGGTATTGTTTATTTTATTATTATTATTGAGCCCCATGATCCTTGATTTAAGGAAGAGCTTGCCTATATAAAGAAGAGGAGATCATTTGGCTTAGGTGTGCTTTTGGGTTGAATATCTTAAGAAGCTAGATCTAAAGTTCTAGTGATGGGTTATGAGAGATGTCTAGATCTAAATAAGGCGAATCTACTGATGGATGGAGATCTCTTCGGCGCATGTTCAGATCTGTAGATCTGACTGTCTGGGTTGTTCTTGAAGTCTCGAAATTATCTATACACGGAGGTACGCTGGTCCAGTGAAAGAAAAGTGCGGAGATACGCAGGCACAGAAGCGCTGCAGGTGCGCAGATACGCAGGAGAATAAGCACTGCAGTTGCGGAGGGACGCAGCCAGTTGATTGGAGACAGAGCGCACATACGCAGGGAGACAGTAAGGTGCAGTGCGTACATACGCAGGGAAACAGTTGCATACAGTGTGTACATACGCAGGAGCGAAGAGGTTCAGGTGCGCCGGTACGCAAGCACAGAAGGGCTTCAGGTGCGGATGACCGCAGGCAGTTCAATGGACTCAGAGCGAGGTACGCATGCTGGCAGTTGAGCAGAGTGCGTACTAGTAAGCAGGCTAGCAGTTGAGCAGGGTGCGTACTTGTATGCAGGCTAGCAGTTGAGCACGGTGAGTATGTAAGTAGGCAAGCAGTTGAGCAGGGTGAGTACGTAAGCAGGCGAGCAGTTGAGCAGGGTGCTTACTTCTCTTAAAATCTTTGTTTATCATTGTTGTGTTCAGGGTGTTGAAGTGATGTCTAGTTTCTGGTATTATGATCTTATGACAGCCGTATGAGAAGTGATTGAATATATCTTTATGTGATCTGATGAACTAGATTTGATTGATGACTCTCATTGTATATGTATTGATCTAGTGATTGAGTGATTCAGAAAGTTGTTTGATTATGAGCTTCAATGTGACTATTGGGTCCAGTATGAAAATTGGATGAAATATGGCCCTTTTAGATTATGTGTTGTGCTTCAGTGTATCCAGTGTGAAAATTGATGAAACGTGGTACCTGGAGGAGAGAAGGTTGTAGGTCAGCACCTACGTACTAGTATCTAAGCTAGTACAAAAGCTAAAGGAAATCTTTGGAGCATTGTAGCAGGTAGTAGCCTGCGTACTAGTAAATGGATTGACTAGTACAAGAGCAAAGGGGGTTGTAGCTCCC
>APFE030400518.1:1823-14057 GCA_000404065.3 Pinus taeda | reverse complement strand
CCCCCCCCCCCCCCCTCTCAGTATTATTTCCAACACTACAATCCTTGGGTACAATAGCTTTTAATTTTCAAGAAATTTTTATGAAATTTTCTTCGGAAGGAAAGGAAGTTGAATTAAGTGGTATCACAGGGAAACTAGGAAAGATAATCAGCTCCGATGGAATGACAAAGCTTCTAAAGAAAGAACAAGAAGGCGTAATTGCACAATTATGTTCACTAATGGTTCCCACATCGAAATCATGTATTTCTCCATATATCCAAAAAGCGTTGGACAATAATTCCAAGGTATTTGAGACTCCCAAAGGTTTCCCATGTATTTGTGATCATGATCATGCTACTCATTTTATTCTAGGAAGTGTTCCTCCAAACGTCAAGCCTTATAGATATCCATATTCCCAAAGGAGTGAAATTGAACATATGGTTGTAAAAATGGTAGAGTTTAGTATAATTATCCAACCAAATTTGATAAAAAAAGCAAGGGATGAATGGAAGAATGGAAAAGCAAGGTGGTAACTCATTCAAAAGTAGTCAAAGATCCTAGTTCCAACAATATTGCTAGAACTTGACAAGGAAGGAAAAATCATATTGTAACCTGAAGCATTCATAGAACCAAGAAGTCGACAACTACGAAATCGATTTATTTCAAAGCATCTCATCAAGTGGAAGAAGTTACTTGCTGAAGATTCCACGTGGAAGGATGAGAATTTTATACAGAAGCATCAAGAAATACTCAAGCATTGAGGACAACACTTTTTGAAGGAAAGGGGCATGTTAGGTCTCTATACTACTAGTGTAACCCCTTATTGTTATTAGTACAACCCCTTTATTATATTTTTGTGCCCATGTAGTCCCCATATTGTTATTATTGTGCCCCATAGAACTCCACTATTGTTATTATTGTGCCCTTAAATTATTATTGTTATGCCAACTCTGATTATATTATGACCCCTTAGAATCCTATATATAGAAAGGAGGTCTTGTCATCTGTATCATCTAAGAATTGTTCATTTGTGTAATGTAAAGGAGGTTTCCCCCTCGAAGAGGCTTATTTCTAAGGCGTTGATCTATATTTTCTATCTTTTTGTGAGCTGGTTTCATAACATTTGGTATCAAAGCAGTGAAAAATGTTTTGATGTAGGTGATTGGGTATTTTTACGGCTACATCTCAACCAAGCTATTTATGAGAAGGAAATGTTGGCAATACTACATGCACTTAAGAAATCGTGACCTTACCCAATGGGAAGACACTTCAAGGTAAAAATGGATCATGATAGTCTTAAATAATTCTTAGAACAAATATTATCTTTATAAGAACAAAAAAAATGGGTCACAAATATGTTGGATTATGACTTTAACATCATCTATAGAAAAGGGAAGCAAAATTTTGTTGCAGATGCACTCTCAAAAAAGGATGAGGATGTGGAAGCATTGTTTTTTGCTATTTCTATTATCCAACCAGATTGGATAAACAAAGCAAGGGATGAATGGAAGAAGGATGAAGAAGTGTGGCCACTCATTCAAAAGTTGCAGAAGATCCCAATTTAAACAATATTGCTAGAATATGAACAGGAAGGAAAAATCATATTGGAACTTGGAGCAGTCACAAAAACAAGAACCTGAAAACACCAAAATCGATCAATTTTAGAGTATCTCATCAAGTGGAAGAACTCACCCAGTGAAGATTCCACATGGGAGGACACAAATTTTATATAGAAGAATCAATAACTACTCAAGCATTGAGGACAACACTTTTTGAAGGAGAGGGGCATGTTATGCCCCTATACTACTAGTGTAACCCCTTATTATTATTAGTACAACCCCCTTATTATATTGTTTTACCCATGTAGTCCCCATATTGTTACTATTTAGTCCCATATGTTAGCCTCCTGCTGCATCAGGTTACTCATATTTCATGATTGACATTTTTAGAGGCCAAATATGTCATACTTTGCATCATGCAATGCTCCATATTTGCTAACAGTCACCAGAGAAAGAGGCCACGAGAGTGTCCTGCTCAAAGTGCAACTTATGCATTCCAATTTTGAAGAATTTTTCCATTTTTGTAGAATTTTTAGGTAAAGGGAGGTCCAAACAACTCAATCTTGGTCTCCCTAGGTTTCAATTTCCTGTTTTAGAATATAGAGAATAAATAATATGTCCAGACAGCTTAATCTTGGCAGATTCTTAGATAGGCAGAGAATCAAAGGAGCCCAACTGCTTAATTTGGGCCCTTGGAAGAAATAAGGGTAGTTTGTAGATAGTAGGAAAGAAAAAGAAAAAGTTGAAAAGCTGGGTCTGTAAGTCTAAGTTCACCCAAACCAAAAAGAAGAAAAATGTTAGGAAAGTAGGCTGGGTAGGTAATTTTGAGGTTGCAGAATGGTGATTTGTGATCAACTCCACATTTTCAAGTGTTATATTTATCTAGGTCACAGTTAGCAGACAGTTCCCATCTGAAAGACTTTAAATGAGGCATGACTAACTTCCCCTTCTTCCTCTTCCCTAAATCATTTACTAACTTCCCCTAAAGAGGTCAAGATCTGCTTGATATATCTTAGTTTCATCATTTTCCATATCATTTGCCTTGATAAAGATCTGCTTTATCCAAAGAGGGTACATATTTTCTCTGTAAAGTTCTATCTCCCCTTCGAAGCCTAAGACCTCTGAAACTTAGCGCTTTCTTGTCATTTTCATATTAACTCCTAACATTATTATGTAAATCCCTATCTATTTCGCTTTCCCCTATCAGAACTATGATAATAATTCCCCTATGTAAATATCCCCTTCCTCTGGTTGAAACATAACCATAAGTATCTCCTTGGGAATTACTAAGTCACCTGGACCTTAGTAAGAACCCTCATCTCTGCATAAAATTCCCCTCCGAGGTGTTTGGACTCCTTCCAAAACACAAAACCCCCCCCTTCAAATGCATTCACAAACCCCCGCGCATTTCATTTTTAGAATTTACTAATAGTTGATTAATAAATAACCAACACGCCAAACACATTATACCGTTTTCTAAAGTTTGAAACACAGTCGCGGCCACAAATATTAAAGTTTATCGTGTGCGCACCTTAACTAAACCCCGTGCTAATTCTCCTATGTAAATATCCCCTTCCTCTGGTTGAAACATAACCATAAGTATCTCCTTGGGAATTACTAAGTCACCTGGACCTTAGTAAGAACCCTCATCTCTGCATAAAATTCCCCTCTGAGGTGTTTGGACTCCTTCCAAAACACAAAACCCCCCCTTCAAATGCATTCACAAACCCCCGCGCATTTCATTTTTAGAATTTACTAATAGTTGATTAATAAATAACCAATGCACCAAACACATTACACCGTTTTCTAAAGTTTGAAACACAGTCGCGGCCACAAATATTAAAGTTTATCGTGTGCGCACCTTAACTAAACCCCGTGCATCTCCTCCTCCCGACCACCATCCGATCAGCCCTCCCAGATCCGACGGATCTTATGCATATCATGCGCCCTCTTGTGAGCGTTCGTTAGCACCCGATGTCCGACAGTTTTATCGACGTACACCGGGACAGCTAGCGGCATTCCATTGCATCGAGCCGCCCCTAACAAAAACCACCTCCATACCAAAGGCGGTCCGATGCATACCAAAACTGCCCTCCCCTCACGTAACAGGAGTGTCACGTCATCCAGCCACGTCACCTCCACCTCACCCCTTTTCTGCCCGCGCCTGGCTCACGTCACCCTACCACCGTGTCCCGCCACGTCATCACCCTACTGTACTGCCACATCACCCTGCTGACGTCACATCCGTACAGGGGGTCCCACTGCTGACGTCATCTACCGTACCGCTGACATCATGCTGACGTCAACAACTGAAAAAGGAAACGCACAAGCGCAAAAATTGAGCTTCGGAGCCCCGGATCGAATTTCTGAGGCAGTTTTTGATGTGCAATTAGCGCTTAGCGCTAATCGCGCATCGCTACAGGAAATAGGCCATATTGGAGAATCTTTAGGGAATCTTTTGATTCCTTGGCTAATTTTGCACCGAAAAGGGCCGAAAAAGCCCAATTTTGCAGTTTTGAATGTATCAGAAGACAGAGAGAGACCCGATTCAGAGGTTAAAGAATATCAGAGCAAATATGCAGCCAAGAACCATGTCAAAGAGTATCAGTGTAGTGGCAAAGAGTATTAGCGGAGATCTTCTCAGGGCTCGAGGCAAATGAAGCATTAAAAGAAACCTTGAAAGTCAGGAAGCAGTTAAGGAACCATTCAAAGCTCACCAGCACAATTGACTGCACATTAAAACTCACATCAGATCAGTGGACCAGAACTCAATGTACAGTTATTATAGAACCACTGCACCAAGCCATAGAGGACACCCCATCAAATTCACTTTTAATCCAGCTGCCTCTGGCGCAGCGCAAAAAGGACTTACTTGCATTTAATGCCAGCATAAGTTAGGTTTTAGAAATCTTTTTTCTTGCAAACCTATTTAGGTCGTTTGTAATAAATACTTTTAGATATTTCACCTATATATACCACCCTAAAAAATGTAGTAAGGGTTGGTTGGTTGATCTTTGTTAGTTTGATATTTTGCTTGAGGAGAGACTCGCACTGTAAATGTGATAACTTCTATAATCAAAGACTGCTGAAATGCATTGATTCTGAAAACTGTCTGTTGTGTCTAATTGGCCAAAGAGTGACTGTGGAATTCCTGTGCTTCTACATGGCTCAATAAGTGTTCCTTAACTCTGTTTTAGTTTTTCTTCATGTTTGTTTTACCATCTGTGTTCCACCATCTGAATTTACAGAAAAGAAGAATAGTTTAGGATTTGCTTGGCAGCACCCTATGCTCAATTTCTGTGATTTCTATATGTTTTCACCAGGAATAGTTATGAATATGCATACTTAAATGATCATGTTTACACTATTTCTTTCACATATGAATGATTAGTTAGGAATTCTTAATTGCTCCTAGATAATCATACATTCATTTCCCTTCTCTGTTAGTAGATGAAAGATTCTTAATTTCCTTTCGTCTCTGACTTTCATCCCATCTTCTCATAAATTGGTATTGTTTCACGTGTAGCTATCCCGCTCTATAATCCTCTTGTGACCAGGAAAAAGCAACAGCAAACCTCAATCCATGACTCCATGCCCAATGGTTTGAAACTTATCACACTATCCCTTGCCTCTCTGCTTGGAATTATCTTCCTTACATCTATCTTCCACCCAAGCACCAACAAAACCCATCGAATCCAATAGCTAGCCTAAAATCATCATCAACAACGCTAAATCATTAAGAGAGAGCCCTCTCTGATTGCAGGTGGGCTAGAACCTGCAATCCAAAGATTGGTTTGTGGTTACCTCGGCTGTATCCCTTCATGAGCTTAGGGACAACCTGAGTGATAACATAATGGTGACTCCATTGGTTACTTTCTCAAAAAATCTCACAAAACCAGTTCGAAGCTCCACAGAGGAAGAAACCGACCTTTAAAAAGTCTGGTCGACCTGTGTTCGTTGAAAAATTCCCAAAAAACAAGTTATAAGCTGGCTCCCAAGAATCATTCGCGTCATACAAGATGAAATCCTGATCCAAATCCCCCAGCTATTTTTGAATACCCCAATATAATCCCCAAAATCCTTAGGAAACAAGAGAAGCAAGAAGATTTTGCTGATACTATTCCTCAGACAGTTCAGCCTAGTAGTTTTTCAACCCCTGTTAATGTTTTGTTCCATTCAAACCCTTCTTCCCCGTGTTCATCATCCATTTCCCCAACCTCTGTGTCCACACCTCCATTTACTGCAAACACCACCACCACTACTCCTATTATCCCAGTCACTCCAGTCGTTCCACTTATCCCTATTGTTCCCCTTATCCCCGTTAACATGGCTAATAGATATGCGCCCTTACAGCTGCCTGCTAATCCCGGGGCTATGCCTCAGGATTATCAGACAAAAATTACCTATTTTGATGGCACAAATTCCTGCACATCTCTACAGCATACAAAGAAAATGCAAGATTACTTTGAGATTTATGAGATTTATGATGACAGTGTAAGGATGAAGATTTTTGTCCAAAGTTTGATCGGTGATGTCAAGACCTGGTTTAGAGCGCTCACTCCCAACTCCATACTGAACCCAGAAGCCTTATACTAGACATTTATCAACAGATGGGAGAAAAAGAAATACCCCTTGCACATATTATCTGAGTATGATACTATCAAAAGAGGACCTCAAAAGACCGTCTTGGACTACTGTGCAAGGTTTATTAATGTCTACAATGCAATACCACAAAATTTAAGACCGCCACCTGATCTTTCTTTGTACAAATTCCCTGATGGTTTTGATGCTGAGATGGCATATTAGTTAAGGGAAAGAGCCCCTCAAATCCTCGCAAAGATGCAAGATGTTGTTGTTAGTGTGGAGGCAAACCTGATTGCCAAAAGAAACAAAGCCAGAACCGAGAGAAGAACAACCTTCAAGGAGGAACCCTCAGCCTTAGACCAAAAACTAGATGTTATCATCAACGGCATGCATAGGCTGGGAGACAGAGTAGAGAGCGTTGAGAGAAAATGATCATGGGAAGGACAACAGTCCAATACCATAAAGAACCCGAACTTCAGGAAAAATCAGACCACAAACGCTGGAAGGGCTAGTCCCGACCATGATATTAGACCTCATTTCCAAGAAAACTATGCAGAAGCATCTACATCCAGTGAGCCTGCAGATGAGACTCACATGAACCTGATAGATTCCAAAAATGAACAACAAATCTTTCTCGCTCGAGAAGACCAAGACTACCCTGATGTTAAACAATTTCAAACCAAGTCGGGAGAATCTTTTGATTTTAAACAAGGTTATGATTCTGCTGTGTATGAGGTGCACAAACAATATAAGTTGAGAACAAGGACCATCGATGCCCCTGCACCTAGCAGAACAAAGGATAGCAAAAAGCCCAACAAATTTAAAGACAATGTTGCCATAACAGAACCAGCTGATATTGTTGTCCCAAACCCGCATCAGGTAACTGTAGAGGATATATCAGACATTCAGCCTCCTATTGATCAATCTCTATCTCCCTCTCCCTCAAAAGAAAATCTGAACGGCACTCCAAAAAATCTTCCAAAAACAGAAATACCACAAACTATCGTTCATCATAACACTGGCATTCAAAAAGGAAACATCGAGAACACTCTTGACAAGGAAAAATCGGCTACTGCATATGCAAGGATTGCATTGGATAAACCATTTAACTTAGAAGAAAAAATTGGAAAACTCAAGATATCCATTCCCCTCTCAGAACTTGACAAACATGATGTATATAGGCAACAAATTCAAAGGTCACTTCAACTACCAGAGGTCAGGGACGATGTAAATGTTTTAGATGATACCCCTAAGTTGCTGTTTGGTCCGGAAGTTAACGAAAAATCAACATATGAACCTGTTCCACCCTTTTATGTCAGTCTACACATACATGACAAAATCTTACATAATGCTATGTTTGACTCAGGTGCCTCACATAACCTTATGCCCAAAGTTGTAATGGAAAAATTAAACCTTGATGTCACAAGACCCTATAAATATCTATACTCCTTTGACTCAAGTCAAGTCAAGTGTTTAGGCTTAATCAAAGACCTTTTTGTGTCTCTAGTCCAGTTTCCCAACAAGACAATCATAATGGACGTAGTAGATGCTAACATTCCAACAAAATATGGCATGCTCCTATCAAGATCATGGGGAGCAAAACTTCAAGGATCCCTTCAACTTGACCTCTCTTATGCCACTATATCTGTCTTTGGGCAACCAAAGAGATTCTACAGGGAAACACTGATGAAGTATGTGGTAAGTAGTGAGGAAAAGCCCCAAAATTTTCCAATTTACTCAATCCATTATGACATGGATTCTTTCATTTTATTCAATGATGACACCAACCCTCCAACTGATGAGAACCCTTTAGCTTTAGAGCAAGAAACATGCATCAATGAGGAATCAGTTTCCAATGCCCATGAAATTGTCACAACAGTCAAGGCAACCAGTAAACAAGAAGAACCTCCCGAAACGAAAATTGTAAGTCTGCCCAATCCTCAAATAACTGAAACTATTAATACAAGCCACAAACAAGAAATCACATAGTGTTTAGAGTTTGATGGTTCTGTCAATAAGTTAGGAGCAGGGGCAGGAGTATGGATTCACAATACACATGATAATCACGCAGAAGGCCATTCCTATAGATTAAATTTCAGATGTACTAACAACATGGCAGAGTATGAAGCTCTCCTCTTAGGCCTCAAATTGCTCAAAGCCCTAGGAGCTACAAAAGTGTCCATTCTAGGTGACTCTGATTTAATTATATAAAAAATGAAAGGTAACTTTGTTACCAATGACAATAGAATGAGAACTTATAGGACTGCTGCCACAGAAATACTCAAGTCTTTCAATGAATACAAGCTCGCCAAAATTTCAAGAGACCATAATATTCATGCTCACAGCCTAGAAACCTTTGCTAGAACATGCAAGCTTCCCTTTGGACCAAATCACCATTTCACTGCTGAGATAAAACATAGACCCTCGGTCCCTAACAATGTTAAAAATTGGAAACTGTTTCAAAATGATGCCCAGATTAACAATTTCCTCACTCTTGAGGGTGAATTTTCGAATACAAACGTTGACATGGATGCCATGAATGATTCCCAAGAGCTAACAGAAGAAAATTAGTGGGCTATAACAGCTGCAATAGCTAAACAAATCCTTAACCCAACTGTTTTTGACAACACAAACATAGAACAACTGAAACAAATGTGTTTAGAGGAAATAGCCAAAGCAGAGGATGAGTTCATTGACCTAAAGGATAACTTTTTCCCTGCTAGACTAACTCCATTAGAAGACATGTTCGATGATAATGATGTGCCCAAGAAACCAAAAATGGAGCCTCTAAATGTTGTTGTAGAAGAACACAACATAGGGACAGCAGAACAGACCAAGATGATTAAGTTGTCCAAAAATCTGCCCCCTGATCAAAAACCAAAATATATGGATTTGTTCAAAGAGTTCCAAGATGTATTTGCTTGGATTTATGAGGACTTGAAGTCCTATGACACCTCAGTGATCCAACATACCATTCCCTTAAAACCAAATAAAAAACCATTCAAACAGAAGCTTAGAAGAATCAACCCCATGCTTCTTCCCCTCATTGAAAAAGAAATAAAAAGAATGTTCGAAGCGAGTATTATTGCACCCATCAGATTCTCTGAATGGGTATCTAATTTAGTTCCCACAAGGAAAAAATCAAGGGAGATCAGACTGTGTGTAGACTTGAGAAATCTAAACCAGGTCTCTCTAAAAGACCACTACCCTTTGCCCAAAATGGACCATATCCTACAACGAGTAGTGGGTTCATCTAGAATTTCTTTACTAGATGGATTTTCAGGACTTAATCAAATACTTGTCCACCTGGATGACCAGGATAAGACAGCCTTTACCACGCCATGGGGAATATTTAAGTATGTTAAAATGCCTTTCGGGCTGAAGAACGCTGGTGCCACCTTTCAAAGAGCAATGGATATTGCATTTTCCAAGGAGATACATGATTTCCTCATTGTATACCTCGATGAACTAACCCCTTTCTCCAAATCTGACCAAGAGCACCTTAAACATCTAAGGAAAATTTTCATGACATGCAGAAAATATGGTATTTCCTTGAATCCTAAGAAGTCCCTGTTTTCCCTTGAGGAAGGCAAGCTTCTATGCCATATCATATCAAAAGATGGGATTAGAATTGATCCTGAAAGAATTCAAGCTATCCTCCAAATCCCATATCCAAGAAACATAAAAGAGTTGCAAGCATTCCTTGGAAAGATCAATTTCCTAAGAAGATTTATCCCTAACCTAGCCGAGATAATAAGGCTATTGAGCAATATGTTAAAAAAGGATGCCAAGGTAAAATGGTCTCTAGAAACCAAGCAAGCTTTTGAGAGTATCAAAACTGCCTTGACTCAAACACCTGTCCTAACCAGTCCGCAATTTGACAAAGATTTTATCATTTTTTCTTTTTCATCCGAGCACACCATAGCTACTGTCCTTTTACAAAAGGATGATCAAGGTAACGAAAAGCCAATTGCTTTCTTCAGCTGAGCTTTAAGAGATTCACCCCTGAAATATCAGATCATGGAAAAGCAGGCTTATGCCCTAGTTAAGGCCATCAAAGACTTCAGAATTTACATCTTATACTCCCATGTGTTCGCCTATGTCCTAAATTCTGTTGTAAAAGATATATTAACTCAAGAGGGACTAGAAGGCAAAAGAGGCAAGTGGATTGCCAGCATTGTTGAATATGACATTAAGATAAAACCCACCAAGCTGATAAAAGGACAGGGTTTAGCCAAGCTAATGGCCGAAACAAACTTCCAAGCCTTAGATATTAATCAACTGGACAATGAACATGAGCTGGCAACTCCACAGATCAGTGAAACCTTTTCGCAATCCCCATGGTATGCTGATATTTGCTTTGTATTGTTAAACCTGTGTGCTCCCCTAGAATTGTCCAGGACCATGAAAAGATTTTTAAGGATGAAATCATCAAAGTTTTGTGTCATAGATGGTGCTTTTTTTTGGAAAAATCATGAAGGAATATTGCTTAATTGTTTGACTATGAATGAAACTAACAGCATCATGAAATAATTCCATGCAGGGGACTGTGGAGGACACTTATATTGGAAGTCCACCGCTGACAAGATTTTAATTGGCCCTCTCTGTTCGCAGATGTCAATAAATTTGTTGTTTCATGTCACAAATGCCAAATCTTTGAAGGGAAAAAAAATTATTGCCTTTGCCCCTTAAGCCCATTTCAACCGAAAAGCCTTTTCAACAATGGGGTCTTGACTTCATTGGAGCAATTCATCCCTCTTCCTCAGGCCAGCACAAGTGGATTTTAACAGCCACTGATTACTTCACTAAGTGGATTGAAGCTATCCCATGTAGACAAGCCAATGACTCCACCATTATCCAATTCCTTGAGAGCAGTATCCTTTCCATATTTGGCTGCCCTGAGAAAATTATCACTGACAACGCTGCTGCCTTCAAATCCAAAAAAATCATCAACTTCTGCCATAAATTCCACATTACCTTGGGCCACTCTACAGCTTACTACCCTCAAGGTAGTGGCTTGGCTGAATCATCCAACAAAAGCCTCATCAACATCATAAAGAATCTGCTAGAGGAAAACAAAAAGAACTGGCATAGGAAGCTCACAAATGCTCTGTGGGCAGACAGAATTTCAACCAAGAAATCCATTGGGATGAGCCCTTATGAGCTAGTATATGGCATGGAGGCCAGATTTCCTTCATCTTTGGGCATTCCTACTATAAAACTGTTGCAGGAGATTCAGGCTAAACCAAATGACATGCAGAGAAGAGTTAATCAGGCCATTCACCTTCAACAAACCAGAGAGCAAGTGTATGACAGAGCTCAGATGTTGCAAGAGAAACTCAAAAAGATGTTTGATAAGAAAGCTAAAGCAGAGGATTTCCGGGTTGGCAGCAAAGTTCTAAGGTGGGATTCATGAAGAGAGGACAAGGGAAAACATGCAAAATTTGATTTTTTGTGGAAAGGACCATACATTATCAGCACGGTGCAAGGCAATAACACATATTTCCTCAAAACGCTAGATGGCAGCACAGCTGAAGAAGGCCCTGTGAATGGTCGAATGTTAAAACATTACCATGATCCCTTTTGATTAAGAAAGAACAGGCGGTGTTATTTTCTGTACATAAATGTTTGTATATATCAGCACTTTATTTCATTTTGTAACAGTCCAGATGCTGAAGCATGCAGAAGAAAGCAGGCAGTGCTTCACAATTTACCAGCAAATCAGTTAAGGGAAAGTGTTGTTTCTGGTCAAAAATTTCAAATTAATCTAATCAGTCAGCACTACGAAGTTTTCAATGCACAACAACAACAGAAGATCAAGGCAGTCTGACCTACTATTCTTGGCTTCTCACCAGGAGAAGCCATCCCCAAGTGCATCCACTGTTAGCCTCCTGCTGCAGCAGGTTACTCATATTTCATGATTGACATTTTTACAGGCCAAATATGTCATACTTTGCATCCTGTAATGGTCCATATTTTCTAACAGTCACCAGAGAAAGAGGCCATGAGAGTGTGCTGCTCAGAGTGCAACTTCTGCATTCCAATTTTGAAGAATTATTCCATTTTTGTAGAATTTTCAGCTAAAGGGAGGTCCAAACAGCTCAATCTTGGT
>APFE030400506.1:103522-128388 GCA_000404065.3 Pinus taeda | reverse complement strand
TAGCTCCAGGTTGTTGGGAGAGAGTTAATGCATCCTATATTTGATGTGAGAGGATTTATGAGGCAGTTAGATTCTCCTAGCTATAAAACAGGTATCCATACGGATTGTTTTTGGGTGAGAGAGTTTGTGAGGAACTTGATTAATTTTCTAATCTCCTGTTTGATAATAAAGAATTGCTGATGCCTATGTTTGGTGGATGTAGCCCAGATTGGTTGGGTGAACCACGTTAATTTGCTGTCTTATGTGCATGATTTAATAGCTGTGTATATTGTTTTATTTGCCTGCTGCACATATTTGCCTCTAACACTACACAGTGCCTTGTATATTTATATATATGAAATATTTGTTGGGTATTAGGCTATGAACTATCGTGAAAAAAGAAGATTGCACTCTTTTCCCGTGTTTGATTATTGATGCAAGTTAATTTGTTGATGATAATGATGTGAAGAATTATTGATGACGGAATTGTGAAGGTAATCATACTGTATTTAGGTTTTGGATTAAGACAGAGAAAAGTTTTTGTTGTTATATAATTTAATTAGAATATTATCTAAGTGATGTAAAATCAAGTTGGTTTTGCCATCCGTGAGAAATACAATGTTGCCACATGTTTAGAGATCACTTAAAGTGCCTAATGGGGAATGCTCTAGAGTCGTGACAGGTGGTATCATAGCATGCTCTTCATCACGTAGGTGATATATCAGGGCAGTGATATTAGGAGCCCTTTATCATTTAGTTGGAGTTAAGATTGAAGAGATATTTTGAGTAAACCATCCTTCTTGTGATAAGGTTTAGCAGGATCTCTAGCAAATAAGATATAGTGTGATAGTTTGGTACGAGGTGGTACATTGATATGGGGGCATGATAGATAGAAACACAGGTTTTTCAATAGTTGTGGTGACCGATTGAGATGGTAAATTCTTAGCAGGGAGGTAGTAGTATTGACCAAAGGGGTCCCAAGTTAGTGGACATGGTCATTGTTGTTGAGGAGTGTGTGGGACGGATAATTGATGTTATGCAACAACATGATGTGGAGTCAAACAATTTTAGATGAGATATGAAAATTATGAGGGTGGCCTTTAATCAAGCCATTGTAGAAGTCTAGGGAGTTGTAGATGTGATTGTGCAATTCAAGGATGAGGCATGGGCTAATAGGTTGAAACACTTGGAGAGTGAGGTGACTTCTCTCATTAGCTTGACTTGGAATTTCACTGACTAGATTATAGTTTTAGAAAATTTGTTGGATAGAGAGCATCCAACACATTGATGAAAGTGAAGATTAAGAAATCAGAGTCGTTTGATAGGACAAGGAGTGTTGAGGTGCTTGGGAACCTCTGTTGGGACATCGAACAATACTTGGATTAGATAAGCAATAATTCAAATGAGACCAAGGTAAATGCCACAACTATGTTTTTAACAAGGACAACCATGTTGCGGTGGAGAACTTGAATAGAAGATTGGACAACAGGTTGCATCATTGAGAGGATCACTATGTGGGAAGAGATGAAGATTACTTTGTATGCACAAATTGGCTTGAGCAACCAAGCATGGATTGCTAGAAATCACCTTATGACATTGAAGCATATAGGGAGCATTCAAACATACATCAAGGATAGGCCTTATGTTGGAGATCAAGGATATTTCAGATGGAGCTCAGTTGTATCACTCTATGAATGGATTACAACCATGGGAAAAGACTAATTTGAGGTGACATAATGTGTAGAATATTGTAGAAGCTGTCATTCTGACAAAGTGACTTTTAGACTTTCAGAGTGAGGGAAAGTTTGGGAATAAGGATAGTGATGATGGACATGGTGATAGGGAAAGAAGAAGAGGGATAAAGGGAAGGCCAAGGCTTCTAAAGAAGGTGAGTCAAAGACAGATGCAACGAGGGAGAAGAAACTACCTCTATGTTGGATATGTGCGAATGAGAATTTGTCAAAGAACTATCCTTTAAAGTAAAAGTTGATTGATTTGGAGCAAAAAGAGAAGCCATTAGTAGGAGTGATGCAAATTTTCATAGTAGATGTGAGGCAGTATGCTTCTAAATATGATGAGAGTAGTACACAACTCAATTTTTTGAGTGTAGATATCAATGGGAGACGTGTTGGCAATGGTAGGTACTAGCTCTACACACAAGTTCATGAGGGAAGATGTGGCTAGACAACTTGGGTTAATGATTAGAGCAACTTAAGCATCCTTCAAAGCTACTAAATCTAGGGAGATGAGAGTGATTGGGACAATTGATGATGTTCCTATTCGACTTGGAGATTGGCAGGGGAGGATGAACTTTACCATTTTGCAACTTGATGATTATGAGTTGGTTCTAGGATAGGAGTTTATGAGAGAATAAAAGGAAATTTCAATACCTCATATGGATTGTCTATACATAGTATTAGGATCAGATCCAACTTCAGTACAAAACCTAAGGGGAGGCACAGGTTTCGAGAGCTAGAATGAATTCTATTTGTGTGGTTGACATAGTAGATCATAAGTTAGATGGACTTGTTGCTATACATGTGAGTATAGATCATGTAGAGTTTTTTCTTTCACAACATACACAGATCTTAGTAGCCTTGATAGATAAAGTTATAGGAGAGACACCAAAACCCCAGAAAAGATTTGCAAAGGGGATGAGGATGCTTGATTGTTCCATAAGGGAGACCATGGACACACCATTTATTTAGAAGAGTAGTTAGGGAGGAGATGTGCCTTGGTATATACAAGCCACGAAAGAGATTGGCTCATCCAAAAATACCCTTGGAGAGAGAGAGTGGCCCCATGATCCATAATTGGAAAGAATCATTGAGGAGGCAAGAGGAAGAATCAAGTCCCATATTATTTTTTTGATGTACATGACACAAAGGTATGGAGGAGTTCTTACAAGAGGACAATTTATCAATGGGGATAAAGGAGGTGGTCAGGGTGACTGCCTCACCTCATATTCACATTGAACCATGAGTATATGGCTTGCTATTATAGTTGGGTGGAAAATCATATGATGGGGTGTCTAAGGGTACCTTTGTTCTTAGTAGAGCAAGATGATCGTGTTAGGAGCTTGACAATACTGAGAGGTGGGAGGGGTTATGACAATACAAGGCTCACTAATAGTATACATGGTATTTGTAGCATATATATAACACTATAATAAACCAGTTCCATAGTATATGAGTATCTAAACAATACTCTGTCCAACAACCCTATGCTCTACACCCTTAGCTTCTCTGCAACTCAATCCATTATTGCACAACACTTTGACCCATAGATAAATCGCACAACCATTCAATACTAACAACAACATACAAAATAGGTAGTGGCATACTTATTCATATGCACACATCATTCTGATTATGGCCATTGTGATCAACGCCTAAACACACTGCATACTCATGATTGCTAGCTTAAACCATACACACCAATCACACTCTCAACAACCACAAGCTATATGCTATTGGTATTTCATTTAGCTTCAGATTACTTATTAGCCAACCTCTGGTCAATTCAACGCACACAATTTAAACTACTTTTCCCATTCGACCACAATAATGATGCATTAGCTCCATTCCATTATTTCTAATCAATTTGAACTTGATCAGCATGGATCACATCAAGTCGTTGTGGAGTAGATCAATAATTTCCATTTGCACCAAAAACTATGTGCCAATTCGTTGGGTTTAGCCCGTGGTTTTTACTGTGTGCGCACAAGCCATGAATTTTCACCTACAGGTAGTGTCACAAGGATATAAAGGCAAGCTAGGGTAGATTTTCGTGGGGATACAAAGGAAATCCTGCACAGTTTATGCAAGTGTCATGGGGATGAAGAAGCAAGCCATAACAGATGTTGTCAACATTAAATTCTTCACTCAGATATGCAATTCTTGCTTCAAGCCACTTGCAAACACCAAGCCAAAGACCCTTAACACTAGAACACCTTTGTCATATGTCATATCACCATGCACACACATCCACAATTGTTGACATCAATTCCAACACAAGATGATTCATTGTTATCATTAATGCCAACACCATGTTGCCAACAATCTCCCCCTTTAGCATTGATGGCATCACCATGGCCACATCACCAAACTCATGTTCATTCACTTATGATTGGCTGGCTCATTCTCCACTAGTGGTTGGTCACACTCTCCCCCTTTGACATTAATGGAAAAGGGTGACCAAGTCTTGTTGAAACACCATGTTGACACCAACGTGTTGATACAAATTATTTTCCAATGACATAATAAGCTATACCACACCTGCAAATAGATATTATAAACCATGAAGAATATTTTCTTACACTTGTATCTTCTGCAACCAATGGACATCAATGACAACAAGGCCAACAATGACCTTCCTCTTGTTGAACATGCTCCCCTTGAACATGTGTTAGGATGTCCACAACCAACTCTTCAAAGTTGTTATTTAGTAACTCTCCATATTGTTTCTTTTCTTGAAGCCTCCTTGCAACATTCAAGAGACTACACAAGCTAGACTAAAGGCTCCACACAACCCATGATCAATGATGCACAATGAGCCATACCAACAATATCAATGATATGAAATGCAACTACAGGGTTTAATCATGAAATACAAGGCTAGACTTTGATACCCGAAGGGCCATACATGGTTGAGATATGACTCTCTTCTATGCATGCCTAACATAAGTATTACTTAACCAATAGACCAAATGTTGAAAGCAACAATAGTACATGGCTAGATCTTGCACTCAAGGGTGCATACATGGCCGAGATAAATAATTTCTTCAATGCATGCCTAATATAAATGTGTTTTCACCTATAATTACATTATACGCATCTACTACAAAAGTGAGTGAAAGCATCATGAAAAATAACATGCAACCCTTGAAACCCTAATTTCATGCACAACTCCCCATGAGCTCATGTACCTTTCAAACTCTTTTGTTGATCTTGCAGATTTGATCTTGCATTTAGGCTCTTGATCACATGATGTTGCTGTTGCAACTTGAATTCATGCCTTCTTCATGCTTCCATGTTGCTACTGTACACTCCCCCTGAGTCCAAGTAGGCCTCACATTGCTAATGTGTAGTAATTTCTGAATATAAATGAAAGTAATGGACTACAATGTGGACTAAATTCTCCTGCTTCACTTGTTGTTTCTCTTTCTTCTTCCACACTTTGGTAGGTTACTTTCTAGTATTAGAATTCTCCTCTAATTTTTTTTCTAGGCCTACTTTGGATAAGTTGTTCCCTTTTATTGATTTTCCTCGAGAAACGAGACAACTTACAATCTCTAGCCATGTGACCAAGATTGTCACAAGTATAACATCTCACATGACCAATATATGAGTCTAGAGGATCATACCCTTTGTTGTTCACATGGGAGCTCTGCTTTGCATTAATCATGCTTCTACTCCATGCATGAGATCTGCAATCAACTGCATTGTGGCCAAACAAATTACATGAAAAACAATAACCATGAATTGAACTTGTATACTTGAATATTGTTGCTCTCATTGGCTATCTAAACTATTGCATATTCTACTAATTAGATATGAACATGCTGCTTCTACAACTAGTAGCTACATGTCCATAATTATGACAGGTATAACATTCAATCTCATCCATCAAGGGAGCAAAGGGGTTTTGAGTTCTTTGAAATCTTCCAGATATACTATAGTCCTCTCTTAGAGTAAATGGTCTTCTAATCATAGATGCTCCTCTTGGTACATTTCTCGGTTGTTGGTTCTGTTGTTGCTTTCTTCCTTTTCTTCTCCCACTGCTACCATTTTCTACTATAGGATTTTTAGGTTATGCATTGTTGTTTCCACCTGCCTGTGAGTTGGACTCTCCATTTTTAAATCCAAGACCATATCTATTCAAGGGAGATCTCTAACTACTAAGTGTGTTTCCCAAGAGCTTGGTGCTCTTCTCCAACTTCATCTAATTGTCTTTCTCTTCAAGCTCCTTCCTCAATGCGACAATTTTAGCATCCAACTTTTCCTAATGCTCCTCTATTTCCTTTTGTTGGTTGCACATCACATCTTCAACTCTCTTCACTTCCTCCAAGTTAATCTTTAGGCTGATGATTTCTTCCCCAAGCTCATTCTCCTTCTCATCAAAGATCTACAATATTTTCCCTTGATCACTATTCACATTTTTAGCCTTTCTATTTCAACAATAAGCTTCTCTATTACAACCATGGTTGAGTCATGTTCAACCTCAAGAAGCATCAATCTATCACATTCATCATCCTCTTGACTATTTGACTCAACAAGGCTAACATCAAATCCATCTAAAGCATAACTAGGAAATAACTCATCATTATTCATACCTTCAGATCTACCTTGCTGCTTCACATCTGGTTCCCCTGAACCTTCATTTTCTAATTTATTCTCTTTATGATCAATTGTTGAACTCGTTGGTGATCCTCAATATTACAACAAGAATGTTGCAACTCCCAAGGGATCTTGAATTTAATTGTTAACTGAGGGTTCCATTGTTGCTGTGATCAACACTCTCCAAATTTTTTCCCACACTTGAATTTTGGAGCCTATTGAGGATCTTATGATTTGTCGCTTTATGGTTACTCCATGATCGTTTGATGTTTTGCCCCCAAGTCTTCTTCCTAGTTTCAAAAGTCACTTGCACACACATACTCAGTCTTCGATAATTCCATGAGAACGCTTTCTTATGCAAGTTTGAACAGGCATAGCACCATCCATTAAGACAATCCCTGTGCGATGTTTAACTCAAGTTGACAGTTAGTGCGCACTTTCATTGACAATATCCCCCACTTTGATTGTGATTGTACTTTTATTACGATGAGTTTTCTAAGCTGTCACTTTTGCAGACCGTTACTTTCACAAGCGCCAACTTCATGTTTACGACTGTCACTTTTCCTCACTTTCATATTAATAAGTGTTGTTTTCATGATATCTTTGCTCTGGCACATGTCACTTTCAAGGTTGTTTGCATTTTTCAAGTGTCATCTTCATGTTTTCCTCATGTCACAGGGGTCACTTTTGCTCACTTTCACTTTAATAAGTGTCGTTTTCATGTTATCTTCACTCTGGCATGTGTCGCTTTCAAAGTCATTTTCATTTTGCAAGTGTCATCTTCATGCATTCCTCCTGTCACAAGTGAAACTTTCATTGTTTTCATTCTTGTGTGTGTCGCACCTTTGCATATCACCAAAGTTAGTTCAGGAACACCCTTTTGCATTACATGGTCGAATATATCATTGCAATATGCGCTATAAACATTCTTACAATTAAGCACACCTTTTGGTCATAGTCGTCACTCATCTCATTGTGATTGTACTTTTATTACGATGAGTTTTCTCAGCTGTCGCTTTTGCAGACTGTTACTTTCACAAGTGCCAACTTCATGTTTACGACTGTCACTTTTCTTCAGTTTCATATTAATAAGTGTTGTTTTCATGATATCTTTGCTTTGGCACATGTCACTTTCAAGGTTGTTTGCATTTTTCAAGTGTCATATTCATGTTTTCCTCATGTCACAGGGGTCACTTTTGCTCACTTTCACTTTAATAAGTGTCGTTTTCATGTTATCTTCACTCTGGCATGTGTCGCTTTCAAAGTCATTTTCATTTTGCAAGTGTCATCTTCATGCATTCCTCCTATTGCAAGTGAAACTTTCATTGTTTTCACTCTTGTGTGTGTCGCACCTTTGCATATCACCAAAGTTAGTTCAGGAACACCCTTTTGCATTACATGGTCGAATATATCATTGCAATATGCACTATAAACATTCTTACAACTAAGCACACCTTTTAGTCATAGTCGTCACTCATCTCATAACTTGTGCTCTAAGTGTTGTAATGTGTTGTTTCCACTATTGCACTTAGAAATAGTTGTTGCTTGGTTGTCGTTTCAAGGTGTGAATAATGTTCATAAGTCTTGTGCTTTCTTTTAGCTTATATTGATGGAATTTATGTGTGTGTTCCATGTTTGAGTCGTGTTAGGATGAATTTCTTTATCATACTCTAGCAGTCCCACATTTATCCATTTCAAGAGCTTTTCTTGGTCCTCTTCAATGCAAGTTGTAGAGGCATTAGCCTTCTTACTAAGTAATGAGCGCAACCTATTCATGAGCCCCATTGATGAATCTTTTCCTTCCATACTTGTGCATTAAGTCTTTTGTAAGGTATCCTCCCTCTAAGAGTGCATTATTACTTCTGTGAATAAGTGATCTAGTCTTTTGTTGCCTCCCTCAGTGAAAAAGAACACTTCAGAAGAACAAGGACCTTCTCGCGTCTAAAAAGTGCACTCTAGACAAACAAGGACCTTCTTGCACTCAAAAGCGCACTCTGAGAATGAGCGCAATTTGGGACTACGAGCGCACTCCTTTGGCACAAAGAATTGTGCCCTCCTTGAGCGCATGGCACACTCACGAAGCATGAAGCTTCCTTCTCCTCCTTGAGTGCATGGAGCACTCATGAAGCACGAAACCTTAGATCACATGGCACAGTGACAAATCACACAGGTCCATCCTTCCCTTTAAGCATATGGTGCAGTCATGAAGCCTGAAGCCTTCACTCGAGTGCACTCTTTCAGCACGAAGAACTGCACCCTTTTTGAGCACATGAGTGCATCCTGAAGGCTTGATCATTTCTTGTACATCTCTTTGACATGTGCTCTTGTGCCCTCCCTGAGCACATGAGAACACTTCGCAGGATTGAATGTGTTCCCTTCGTCCCTTCAACATGCACCAGTGCACCCTCCTTGTCCTTGGGTGCTTGAGTGAACCTTGAAGGCCTTAAGGCCTGAAGCCTCATCCTTCATCTATTAGGAGTGCACCCCTATGCCCTCTTAGTCTCTTTGAGCGCATGAGCGCACCTTGAAGGCTTGAAGGCCTGAAGACTCATCCTTTGTCTCTTCAGAGTGTGCCCTTGCACCCCTTGAGCTCTCTCTCTCTTGCTTGAGCACATAAGCACACCTTAAAGGCCTCTTGTGAGCCTTTATGAGTTTGACTACACCCTTTTAATCAAGCCTTCTTCTTTTAGCCCTCTCACAAGCCTATCATGAGTGATCATTCCATGACCTAGGTAGTGATAGAATAGATGTATTTAAGACTAATTTTGTTTTGTCATTGATGATTTTCATTAGCAGGAATACTATCTTAGCATGAAAAAGTGATTCTCAAGGAAGACAGTAAGAAGATGAACAAAGATTACTTGCAGGGAAGAAGCACAAAGAAGAACAATCATGAAGACATGAAGCAGATCATGGTCTAGAAGACATTGCATGATGACTCAAATGATTTTGATATTGATTAAAGACCCTTTGGAGGGTGAAGATAAGAAAAAAATATCTTCCATGAAGATGAAGCATAGATCATATTTATCATCAAGAATGCAAGATGAAGCAACAAGGAAGACAACTTGGCATTGCCACCTCATCATGAAGTCCATGTCATCATTGTCAAGTTGTAACTTGTACAAGTGTCATCATAGTGGTCAATGTATGTCCATGTGTCATGCCACATCAGCATGTGGAATGTAATGATGTATTCTCAAGAAGAGGACAAAATGTAATGTGTGGATGTCAAGGAGTGATATGTGGAACATGAAGAGTCACTCAGTCATATATGGACAAAATGTCTTTAGGAGAAGTCCAAAAATCATTTAGAAGTTCAAGGGTTGCATAGAAGTCCAAAGGTCATAATTGAAGTCCAAGAGTAATGAGGGTAACGCAACCGTCATGGGGATATGAAAGGCCATCCCCCTTGTTATAAAAGCAACCTCATTACTCAAGAAAGGGACTTTTAGAGGCTTAATCTTTGGAGAGCTAGTCTTGGTTTCTTTACTTGGCATAGGAGAGAAAATTATTCTTTGGATAAGCAAGAAGTGACTTAATGTTCCACTATTGGTACTAGTGTCTCATTATTGTAACTGTTTACTTGGATCTTTTGCCTAATTTAAGCTCTATGAGCCAACACATTTTCATGCATGTATCGCAAATATTTTAGGACTATGCTTAGGAGGTTGACGGAAAATGTTGTGTTCATATGTAATGGAGAAATTGAACTAGTTCGGTGGTTTCGGTACTCATCTTGTTGAATGTGTGTTGTATTCACTTTTACATTGTTAGGTGAACTATTTTTCTAACAAATATTTTTATGCTCTCATGTGTCTCTCTTTGGTTAATACTATTACTTTCCTTCCAGAGGCTCACTTTTATCTCTCCCCTCGTGAAAGTCTCCTTTTACACATTGCAATTGGCGTTTCACAATGTCAGCTTACTTGCTTATTCAAGGTTTATGTATATAATCTCTTATGTTATTTGTTGGAACCAAGATGAACATTTGCGTTATGGTGGTCGAGTTGATACTCCGGATGGGGCACCTACTCCAAACAATGTGAGGTCTAATTGAGATTTCACATCGGGGAGACCCCCTGTATGTTGGAGGTATCCAACACCGTCAACATTTTGGTGCTAGAAGGAAGGCTAGATGACAAGTTGTTCCCATTGAGTCTGTTTTGAATCTCTTATCTTAAATGGCTTTGTTCCAAATCATAATCCCAAGATGTTTTTCTAAGGAGATTTATTTTACCATCCCTACAGAAATCATTCATAACTTGTCTCAATTTAAGTTTGATGGTGAGAGTGAAATAACTATCCTTGAACACTTTTTTCAATTTATGAATCTTTACCTCTCTAATGGAATATATTGTAAAGATGTCATGGCCAGGTTGTCCACCCTCACATTTGAAGGTCAAGTTAAGAAATGGTGTCATATGTTGCCTACTGCTTCTATCTATTCACTCAAGCAACTTGTTAAGTAGCTTCGTGAAACCTTTGATAGGTATGATTATCAAGATGTATGTGAAGGAATTGATTTTCTTAGAAAGGAACCTAATGAATCTATAAAGGACTTTTTCAATTAGTTTCGTCACCTTTGTTGTGAATTTCCCTAGGGAGTTATCGATTCAAATATCTACTCTCTTTGAGATCTTTTGAAACCCCAGATGATTCTCTCCCCCCAACATTTGCAAACCATGGGATACCTTAATCTTCCAAGGAGGGACCTATTATTCTTTTTGTTCCTTGTCCTCCATTTCCAGTACCAATTTGGGTGCCCCTTGATGATGATGTTAATGTTTAGAAATTTTAAAATCAAACTATTGATTTGTCCATTCAAACTCCATCCAATTCTTATGATCTAAATCCTATGGGGGATAACGTGTAATGGTTTATTAATTCCATGGATCCCAAAGTTAAAGTTGATCCCTCAAATTTTTGAGATCATATTAATGTACATAAGTCCAATCTTGAACCTTATCCAAATGAAAACTCGATTGTCTCTAGGGATACTCTGAAACCTCTACCACCTATATTTGATGATTCCTTGTTTCATGATCCGCTTGTTTCACCTACTTCAACTCATATTGATGTTCAACCTATTGTTTCAAGTAGTAATCAAGAATGAGTTAGTTGTATTTCCATGTAGAGGAGAAAAGTGTTGAAGATATGCCTTATCTTTCCTCCCTCTTTTAAGATGATGATTTTTCCTTTCCGACTATATCTCATATTCTAATCTTGATAACTTGTTGAATGACTTTGAACCCCACACTAAAGTTGAGACTTTGGATAACCATCACCATGACATCCCTATTTCCATTAACGCATATAGTGGTGAACATCCAAGTGTATGATATGATATCTTCTCTTCTTCTAAGGGCTTGGATTTGCAAGGTATCGATTCAAAATCTGTTTCACACAGTTTACAATATCCATTTGTGAATTAGGATGCTCTTTTAATTCAGATTGATCCCGATTCTTCTTTAATTCATACATCCTTGGATGACAAATTTGAAGTAGCAAGTTGTTAGGGTTTTGAATCTTTGGAAGATCTTGGTCAATGTGGGTGTCATATTGGTATTCCTATCTTTGACCATTATACTGATGACAATGATGTTGACCCATTGTTCTTTCAAGTTCAATCTAATTTAAGTACAATTATTGCTTCTCCCTGGCCCTGAGTCTTTCAATACCTCTTCATCTCTAACACATTATTCATTGTACCCATATATTTTTGATAATTTTTTTGCACCAACATCCTCCCTAAATTCTTTTGATCTTTATCTAGCTAATCATGGTTGCAATCAAGTACAGGATGGTGTGATACTACAACTAGATGATGAAAAGTTTGAATCTATTATTCATTATCTATTTAATTGTAAATCTTTTGTAAGTAAGGAGGAAGATGTCCCAATCCTGAATGATCATGAGATTTTTCCAATTAATATATTTTAATTTTTTGTCCATCAAGAATATAATGTGTTTAATCTTAAATCTAATCAAACAAGTGGAATTAAGAATGTTTTCATTGATACATTTGTTAATAGTGGTGCATGTCTACTTGTTGATTTTTCAAGCCACCCAAATTTGATGATCCAACGTCAGAAAGTTCAGAGACCTATCAAGAAGTCGAGGCACTTCAACTCTTGTTGATGGTTATGTTAATTTTTTGCAATCTTGTTGAGATCTCTTAACTAAGTTGCATCCATATTTTCACGCATAATTCTTTCCTTAACATTCATCCACTGGTTATGAATTCATTCTTAATGGACTTCCAATGTTTTCAAGTGGATATTCAAGATATAATTTTTTATCAAATGAAAGGTTCTTATATGGTTAGTTATTTTTTATGTGGACCCCTTGAGCTAGACCGAGGGTTGGAGAGCACATATTTCACGGATCCTTACGGTTTCAAGGCTTGTGATTTTGATGATCGAGATAAAGTTCATTTTGGGTTGAAGGATTTTTCTCTGTTAAAGTCTTCTGAATCTGAACATTTTATTATCTCTTTTGTGCATATCATTAAGCTAATCATCTCCATGGCACATTTCCTCTTCTGGAGTAATTACAATTGCTTCAAAAATTCAACCGACCAAAACCCTTATGTTAGTAGTGGGTTTGATTTGACACATGTTTCTAACCTTTTGTTAATTCATTATCTGATTGGTTTCCTAGATTCACAATTCAAAAATTGTCTTGAATTCCCTAATATTTCTCATTGTTTACTTTGCATGCAAGTGAATATGAAGGGAACCAATAGAGAATTGACAACCTTGTATGTTAATTGACAAATTTGATCATAGTGCCATAGATTGTCATTGTGATTTTAATGTTTTAATTGATAATTTATCTTCTCATCAGTCTCAGGGTCTTCCAAATGGTTGTTATGAATATCATGATCCAATTGTTGAATGGTTGGAGTAATCTTACTTGGAGAGTTCCATTGAAAACAAGAAGTTTTTATTTTTCTTATATATGTAAGAATTGGAAATACAGATGAATGTGTACTCACAAGCAACATGTAAGGTTTGTATGATCAATATTTCAAGCAACAAGGTAAAGCTTGAAACTAGATCAAACCAGTTAGTATGGAAAAATATTTTGTTAATAAGTCGAACCTTCATTCAGTTGTGTGAGTCTTTAAAGTTCTTATCTTTTCTATTGTACATTGTTTTATATTGATTTTAACTGCTCGTATCTTTGTGGTTTAGGTCGAGAATGACAATGGCTACATTGGAAATATCATTACACTTAGCCCTAACCTTCTAGCTGATTAGGTTAGGAGAAGGCTTAGTTGCATTTAGTTTCCCTACATTGCATTCACCCTCCATACTTCTCTCCATTGAGTCTTTGCATTTTTTTTTCTTATTGTATATCTTTCTCGTTGTTTTTACGTATCGCCTCCATTTTCTTTGTTCTTTCAATTTTGTTTCGTTGTTTTTTTCATGTATTTTCTTTTGTTGTGTTTGTTTAATAAATATTTCCATGAAAGATGCTCTTGTTGGCTCAAAAGTCGATGTGGAAAAACTTGAAAAAGGGAATTGTGATGAAAAACAATGCTTTTCTAATCTACTACCTCTTCTCTGTATTGGGTTTACATATCTTTAAAGTCAATGGTGTGTGAATGGAAAATATGATTCTCTCAAATGAAAATCCTTTGGTCATACTATAAAACTTGTATCTATTCTAGGATCCTCATTCCTCAACTCGGTATTGTAAGTCATCGATCCAGTCAATTAGAAAAAAGATAAGGGGAAAATCTAAAGTGAGAAAAACAATATCAGAGGTTATATAAATACTTCTCTGAAGGGGAAACCTCCCTTACTCTCAATAAGTTGGGATCCCTCTTTCGATCATTGAAAATAATAAGTTCTGAAGATCAATCCTATTAAATAAATGAATAAAGGGTGAAGGAAGAGAAAGGCTTCCTATGTAGGGAGGTGAAGCAAGTGACTTTGTCGAGGTGTTGTCCAGGCTCGCTGGAAATGAAGCAATTATTATGCACCTATAGTGACTCTGCCGAGGTACTTTCCACTCCTCGTGGTAGTGGAGAAAAATAAAAAACGAAACTCATACTCTGAAAATATTAAACTCGTCACGCATATTACAGTTTCCTAGATCAAAATAATTGTGATTCAACAAGCCTTGATATGTGTTTAACTGAGTAAGGGAATGGAGGGGACTATATCTCTAATCAGTTAAGTAGGGAATCCAAGGTAATCTGCAAGGTGAATTAATACTTCTTGAAAGACTGAGACCTTTCACTTTGAGAATTAAACCTAAACAGATAAGCTAGAGTTCTACCAATGCGTCACCAAGTATTTTCGCTGCGATCAACACACTCCAAAATTATTCCTACACTTGAATTTTGGAGCCTACTAAGGATCGTTATGATATGTCTCTCTATGGTTACTCGATTATTTTTTGATGTTTTGCAAAGCGTTCAAGTCTTCTTCCTAGTTTCAAGCTGTCAAGTCACTTGCACACACATTCTCAGTCTTCGATGAGTTCATGAGAACACTTCCTTATGCAAGCTTGAATAGTCATAGAATCATCCATTAAGACAATGCCTATGTGATGTTCAACTCATGTCGACAGACAATTCCAACTTTTGTTGACAGTCTCCCCCACTTTGATTACAATTGTACATTTATTAGGGTGAGTTTTCTCAATTATCGCTTTGTGCATTGTTCCTTTCACAAGCACCACCTTCATGTTTATGACTCTCACTTTTTCTCACTTTCACTTTAATAAGGGTTATTTTCATGTTGTCTTCTATTTGTCATGTGTAGCTTTCAAACTTGTTTGCATTTTTCAAGTGTCATCTTCATGTTTTCCTCCTGTCGTAGGTGTTGCTTTTGTTGTTTTCACTCCTACGTGTGACACACCTTTGCGTATCACCAAAGTTAGTTTGGGAACACCATTTTGCATTAAATGGTAAAACATATCATTATAATATGTGCTAGAAAAATATTTATAGTTAATCATACCTTTTGGTTAAAATCGTCACTCCTCTTGTAACTTGTGCTCTAAGTGTTGTAATGTGTTGTTTCAACTGTCGCACTTAGAAATAAGTGTCGCTTGGTTGTTGTTTCAAGGTGTGACTGATGTTCATGCATCATGTGCTTTCTATTGGCTTGTATTTATGACATTTATGTGTGTGGTCCATGTTTGAGTCATGTTAGGATACATTTCTTTATCCTACTCTGATAGTCCCACACTTGGCCATTTCGAGAGCTCTTCTTGGCCATTCTCTTCAACGCAAGTTGTAGAGGCATTAGCCTTCTTACTAGGTAATGAGAAAAACCTATTAATGAGCCCCATTTACATGTATTTTCATTCCATATTTCTGTACTAAGTCTTTTCTAAGATCTCTTTCCTCTCAAAGTGCATTAGTACTTTTGTGGATAAGTGATCTAGCCGTTTTGCTGCCTCCTTCAGTGAAAAAGTGAACTTCAGAAGAACAAAGACCTTCCCTCCTCTAAAAAGTGTACTTTAGATAAACAAGGACCTTCTTTCCCTCAAAAGTGCACTCTAAGAGAACAAGCGTTGTTCAGGATGACCAGTGCACTCATTTGACACAAAGAACTGCGCCCTCCTTGAGCACATGCCGCACTCACGAAGCATGAATATTCATTCTCCTCCTTGAGCACATGACGTACTCATGGAGAAAAAAGAATTAGAGTGCATGGTGTATTCAAAAAGCATAAATATTCATTCTTCCCTTTGAGCACATGTCATAGTCACAAAGCTTGAAGCCTTCACTTGAGCACACTACTTCGGCACAAAGAACTGCACCCTCTTTGAGTGCATGAGTTCATCGTGAAGGCTTGAGTGTTTCTCCTTTGTCTATGTGGCATGTGCCCTTACGCCCTCCCTGAGCACATGAGTGCACCTCAAAGCCTTGAATGTTTTCCCTTCATCCCTTCAGTATGTACCAGTGTGCCCTCCTTGTCCTTGAGTGCATGAGTGCATCTTAAAGGCCTGAAGCCTCATCCTTCATCTCTTCTGAGTGCAACCCTGCACCCTCTTAGTCTCTTTGAGCACATGAGTGCACCTTGAAGGCTTGAAGGCCTAAAGCCTCATCCTTTATCTCTTCGAAGTGCATGCTTGTGCCCCTTGAGCTTTTTCTCTCTTTCTTGAATGCACAAGCGCACCTTGAAGGCCTCTTGTGAGCCTTGATGAGTTTGACTATGCCCTCCTAATCAAGCCTTCTTCTTTTAACCCTCCCACAAGCCTTTCATGAGCTGATCATTCCATGAGCTAGGTATTGATAGAATATATTTCTTTAAGACTAATTTTTCTCTGTCATTGATGATTTTCATTAGTAGGAATACTATCACAGCATGATAAGGTGATGCTCAAGGAAGATAGTAAAGAAGATTAAAAAAGTACATTTGTAGAGAAGAAGCACAAAGAAGAGAAATCACGAAGACATGAAGCAGATCATGGACCAAGATATAAAGAAGACATGGCATAATGACTCAGAGGATTTCATTATTGATCAAAGACCCTTTGGAGAGTGAAGATAAGAAACAAAGTACATCTTCCATGAAGATAGAGCATAAATTAGATTTATCATTAAGAATGAAGGATGAAGAAACAAGGAAGACAACTTGGCATTTCCACCTCATAAGGAAGTCCATGTCATCATTGTCAAGTTGTAACTTGTACAAGTGTCATCATAGTGGTCAATGTATGTCCATGTGTCATGCCACATTATCACCTGGAATGTAATGATGTATTCTCAAGAAAAGGACAAAATGTATTGTGTGGAAGTCTAAGAGTCATATGTGGAACATCAAGAGTCACTTAGTCATATATGGAAAAAATGTCTTTAGGAGAAGTCCAAAAGTAATTTAGAATTTTAAGAGTCGCATAGAGGTCCGAAGGTCATAATTGAAGTCTAAGAGTAATGAGGGTAACTCAAGAGTCATGGGGATATGAAAGGTCACCCCCCTTGTTATAAAAGCAACCTCATGACTCAAGAAAGGGGCTTTTGGAGGCTTAAGATTTGGAGAGCTAGTCTTGGCTTCTCTACTTCTCATAGGAGAGAAAACGATTCTTTGGAGAAGAAAGAAGTGACTTAATGTTCCACTATTAGAACTAGTGTCTCATCATTGTAACTGTGTACTTGGATATTTCACTTAATTGAAGCTCTATGCACCAACACAGTTTCATGCATGTTTAAAAAATGTTTTAGGACTATTCTGGGATGTTTATACTATATGTTGTGTTCATATGTACTAGAGAAATTGAATTATTTCGTTGGCTTTGGTACTCATCTTGTTGAATGTGTGTTGTATTCACTTTAACATTGTTATGTGAACTATTTTGCTAATGAATATTTTTATTCTCTCGTGTGGATCTCTTAGTTTAATACTAATAATTTCCTTCTAGAGGTTCACTTTTGTCTCTCCCCTCATGAAAGTCTCCTTTTACACATTGCAATTGGTGTTTCAAAATGTCAACTTACTTGCTTATTCAAGGTTTATGTATATAATCTCTTATGTTATCCATTGAAACCAAGACGAACCATTGTGTTATGGTGGTCAGACAGATACTCTATATGGGGCTCCTACTCCAAATTGTGTGTGGTCTAATTGGGATTTCACATCAAGGATACCCCCTGTATGTTGGCGATATCCAACACTGTCAACATTTTGGCGCTAGAAGGAGGGCCAAATGACATGTTGTGCCCATTGAGTCTATTTTGAATCTCTTATCTTAAATGGATCTGTCCAAAATCATAATCCCAAGATGTTTTTCTAAGGTACTTGATTTTATCATCCCCGCATAAATCATTCATAACTTGTCTCAATTTAAGTTTGATGGCGAGAGTGAACTAACTTTCCTTGAACACTTTTTTCAATTTATTCATCTTTACCTCTTTAATGGAATACATTGTAAAGATATCATGGCTAGGTTGTTCACCCTCACATTTGAAGGTTGAGTTAAGAAATGGTGTCATATGTTACCTACTGCTTTTATCTAGTCACTCGAGCAACTTATTAAGGATATTTGTGAAGCCATTTACATGTATGATTATTAAGATTTATATGACAAAATTGATTTTCTTAGAATGGAATCTAGTGAATTTGCAGAGGAATTTATTGATCAGTTAATTCACCTTTGTTTTGAATTTCCTAAGGGAGTTATCGATTCGGATTTCATTATGGAAAAATTTCAGAATTTGATTCTTCTCTCTGAGATATTTTGAACCCTCGGATTTCTCCCCCCCAACTTTTGCAAACCATGGGATACCTCAATATTCCAAGGAGGGACCTATTATTCCTTTTATTCCTTGTCCTCCTCCTTTTCTAGTACCAATTTGGGTGGCCCCTGATGATAATGTTAAAGTTGGGAAATATGAAAATCAAACTAATTATTTGTCCATTCAACCTCCATCAAATTCTTATGATACAAATCCTATAGGGGAATAACGTGGAATGGTTCAGTAATTGCATGGAGACCAAAGCGAAAGTTGAGCCCTTGGGTTTTCGAGATTATATTAATGTATATAAGTCCAATCTTGAATCTGATCCAAATTAAAACTCAATTGTCTCTGGGGATACATAGAAACCTCTAGCACCTTTGTTTCGTGAATCCTTGTTTCTTGATTCGCTTGTTTTACCTACTTCAAATCATAATAGTGTTCAACATGTTGTTTCAAGTAGTAATCAAGAACACCTTGTTGGCTTGATAGGCCCTAACCTAGGTTCAACATTAATTTGCCAAGAAAATCCCTACACTACTGGCCCTTTTGGCATCAATCCACAAAGCGCAGACTAAAGTCTCACCCAAAGCAGTATGGGGGGATGCAGGAATCAAGTTTCCACACCTAGAGATGGTAGTGATGTCGTTTTATACCCTAAACCTTCCTTCGCGCAGGTCGATAAGCCTTTTAGGGCTTATCTATATACTCCTCTTAGTCATCCTCTAGACCTCTATGAAGGTCTACGACTGTCCTTCGCGCACCCTAGATAGGCGGATCAGACACTTACGTGCCTCTATAATTACTCTGACTTATGTATTTACCCAGATTAGCTTAGGTATCTAATAACTTCAACATGCATTACGATGATCTTCGCGTAAACATATATTCTTACGTGCGTTAATATAACAAAGCAAAACATATGGATTTGCACAGCAATACAACATTATAACATAAACCCAGTATTCATCATAACATAATCATATGCATTTATAACAGAAGTAAAATAGATCATAGACAGGTAATTCCAGAATAATTCTCGTTATTGATGCTTTAGATCTTCTTTATAGACTTTAACCACCTTGCACACATAGCTATAGGGGTCTGCGCACTCAGCTGCGGACTTCTACCCTAGGTCTCTACGAACGCAGTTGCAGAGCCTCTTTCCTGTGCTAAGACTCATCGCTCTTAGCTCTCACAAACCCATTACATTCAGGAATGACTCAAAACATACTAAGAACTGAACTGCCTTAGACTCTTCTAAGATTCTCCTTTTTATACAATCCCATGGTCTGCGGACTATGGGTAGATCTCCTAAAGCTGACATTACTTACATAAACAAAGGGCGGAAACCCTTTATGACACTTTACATCTTCGCACTCCATGATCACAAAATGTGGATACTTCACACTTTTATAGAAAAACTTGGGCTTTTAACCCTAAAAATGACCCTAGGGGACCCGTTCCCAACATGCCCCCAACACAAATATGGTGAATCGCCCCCGAGTCACTTTGCTGGTGTTGTCGTGAAGACCTCCCAACTCCACTTTTACCACTACAACTTTGGTGGCACACTACGTCGCTGCCTGCTTAACTTGCTCCACCAGCTGCTCCATTATTGGTCCTACACTATTTGCCTTGATTTGCTGCTGTGTTGCCTGCAGGCTAGCCAATTTCCCCTCAATGGTGGCAGTGAGCACATAGGCCTCATCCAGGCAAGGCCCTAATCTGGCCTTCAGGACTGCCTCTCTTCACTGTGCTACGTCCATCTGTTCCTTCAGTCCCTTTACTTCCTATAGCTTGGCCAACCTCTATGTGATGGCGATGGTGCGTGCCATCGCTCTATCCTCATCGTACTGCTACTGTAATTCCCTCGCCTCTGTTACTAACCTCTGTAGGTTTGGATCTTCCTGACTACTGGTAAGTACCTCCAGTGATTGCTTAAAGAGTGCGATGTAATCTATTACCATGACATCTACTGCAGCAACTGCATCCTTGATAGCTGCTTCACACTGCTCTCTGACCTCTGGTGGACTTAAAGGCTGGGCCTTCAATGCAAGATTCATGATCTTAAGGTTCAGCTCAAACTAAACCTTGGACAACTCTATCTTCGCGTCACACACACCTTCAGCAAGATTTCGAATTTTGGGCTCCATCGGTGCTTCTTCTGGGATATGCAGCTCCCGAATGGTTCTGCATGCTTCAACGACTACTGCCACATTGTGCTCATTCTTCTGCTGCACCTTCTTCCATGTGTCAATTGTTGAAGTCTTCTTGACAAACATCTGCGCAATGTTCACCTTTTGTTCACTGATCACACTCAGTGTGCACTGCTCTCGAGCTTGAAGTTTTGCGATCACACCAACCTGCAAGGTGTGAAGGGCTTCACTTGGAAGCGCGACCAAGTTCAACGCAACCTTCTTGAGAGCACTAACAATAGCCTTGTTAGCTTTCGATTTTGCAGTCAAATATCCATCCGGCAACGTGACAGCCTGGGGATCCAAGGAGCGGACCATCTCTGCTACTTTAGAGGTCCTTGGCGCCAAATTAGTCGATGTCGCACTGCCCCGCTCGACACTGGTCTGCAATTGAGTAGTTTGGATCTGCAACTCTTGTAGACCCATTTGAATGGAAACCAAGGCTTGCTTCTGCTGCTGCTCAAACTGCTGCAGTAGCTTCGTGCTCGCATCCCTTAATTTATCTCCGATGTCGTCCAAGTCACCTTCTATCAAGGTGATCAGGTCGAGCGATGATTTACTAGCCTTGGACTTCTTCTGCAACCCTTCTTTTTCTTGCTCCAGAGTGCGCTTTATCCATAATAGAGTAATCTCCTGGTCTCCACCACCCTGTTTTGATTGTTGTTTGTTGTCCTTGGTCTACGGCGAAGGGGACCTTTAACTTTTGTCCAATTTGAACTTCACATATCCCGACAACTACTTGAAGACAGTCGGTGAGAGCCACGACTTGCGGTTTATCGTAGTGCGGATGCTTGCTTCCATCAACACCCAAAAGATCTTACTGTCCTTGACCCTCTCCGCGTCCTTTGTGGCCTAGAGCGAAGTGAATTTCACTGCTTCTGGCAGATCTGACGCAATTAGAGGAAATTGATTGTCCTCTGGTAATTCCAATGCGACCAATACGATTGATAGCAAAAGCCATGCGTAATGGAAGGTCTTACTCTGGTCTGTGACTCTCTGCAGTTCACGAGAAACTCACTGCAGAGGTAGCACGCCCAATTGAATTGTATGCCCTCTGTGCACTAGGCTGCTAATGACAAAATTGGTGTTGGCACTTCATCTGCGCGAAATTTCCTCATTATTTTCCCAGCCAAGATCTAGGTGGATACCTTAACCACGGGGTTGGTTATGCTAGAAATTGAGTAGCCATGCGGTTTCTTGACAAGATTAAACTTGTTCTTCATTCTCTCGGCGAGGTCGCGTTCACCCACCTTTCCACCAAATGCGTTGGCCAGAATCAGCCCTGAGTGTAGTATTAATGTGATCCTATGGATCAACATATCGATGATTGGTATCGGTTCTCCTAACCACAGGCACCCGTCGTCCACCAAGCATAACAATTGTTTGATCACTATCAAAGTTATGGGTGTGCGGTTGTAATGCGGCACCCATAGCAGGTTCAACAGTCCTGCCTTGTCCACCCCTCTAATCCACTTCCTCAGCTACACCATGGTGAGACCATAATATTTGTAGAAGACGTAGGTCATAAATGTATTAGTCAAGTGGGGGAACCTCTTAGTATTCGCCAAGTCCCAATCCTCTAACTTTAGATGTGGCACATGCACCAAGTGTGGACCTTCTAATGTGATCTGGCTTGGCAGCAATGGTGTGTTAAGTAAAAATTTTCCCCCATCTAGGTCCTTCGGGACCTTCACCTTGCCTTCATATGGAGGGATGTCTCACTTAGAGTTTGATAAAATGCTTGCGGCGGGTATTATTGAACCAATCAAAGGGTCTAATTGGGTGAGCCCAATAGTAGCTCAGGAAAATAAGCAGAAGGATGAAATAAGGATATGCGTAGATCTCAGGAAGTTTAATGATGCCTACTTACATGATCCCTTTCCAACTTCGTTCACCGACGAAGTGCTGGATAATGTAGGAGGACAAGAAGCATATTCGTTCACTGATGGGTTCTCGGGGTACCATCAGATCAAGATCGCGCCTAAGGATAGAAGTAAGATGACCTTCACCACTGAGTGGGGGTGCTTTCAATAAACTGTAATGCCTTTTGGACTGAAGAACACGCCGACAATCTTTTTGGGCGCAGTCATCGTGACGTTTAAGGACTTCATTCACAAGTTTCTAGAGGTATACTTTGACAATTGGATGGTGTTTGGGCTAGTGAAACGCCATGTAGCTCACGCTCAATTTGAAGAAATGTGTGTTCTGTGTTCCTTTCAGAATCTTGCTGGGCCATGTGGTGTGCAAACAAGGATTAATAGTCAACCCAACTAAGATAATAGTTATAATTAATTTAGAGGCACCAAGAAGTGTGAAATAGCTGCGCGCAACATACGGGATACTATAGAAAGTTCATTAAGAGTTATGCCCAGATTACTACACCGATGGAAAAACTACTAAAGAAGGATGCTACATTCTATTGGAATGAAAAGTGTCAGCAAAGTTTAGATGTATTACGCTCGGGGTAGTACTAACACAGGCTGGTGAGGGAGAGTTAGATCACCCTATAGTGTTTGCAAGTAGGAATTTGTCTAACGCTGAGAAGAACTATTCAACGTGCAAAGGTTTGGCTATGGTGTACGTTCTCTAGAAGTTCAGACACTACTTGCTAGGCGGACACTTTAAGATGTATACATGCCATTATGCATTGAAGTACTTGGTTAACAAGCCTGTGTTGGGAGGGGAAGATATGCAAATGGCTGCTTCTGTTTCATGAATATGATTTCGAAGTTATTGTGAAGCTAGGAAGATTGAATGCGAGATCAGATCATTTGTCACACATTGAAACAAGAGAGGAGCCTATTAATTTGGAGGAAGGACTGCCTGATGCCTAGCTCTTTGCAGTGCATGTCGCGGAAAATCACTTTGCAAATATCATACACTTCCTAAAAATAGGAATGGCTCCAGAGGGGTATACTAGTCAACAAAAGGAGTTGGTGGTGCGGGTGACTTTATAGGGCATTTATATAAAATAAGCTCGAATGAAATACTATGACGTTATGTGCCTGAGTTTGAACGAAGCAACATCCTCGCTAAAGCTCATGGAGGAGCTGTGGGAGGACATTATGCAGGAAAAGAAACAACATAGAAGATTTTACATGCTGGGCTATGGTGGCCGACGCTTCATAAGGATTCCAAGGCATTTTGTAAGGCATGTGATGCATGTTAGAGGCTGGATAGGCCATCGTGAAGGGATGAGATGCCTTTGAATCCACAGCTGTCATTACAACCATTTGAGAAGTTGGCGATTGATTTTGTAGGACCAATTCATCCTCCAGGAAAGAAGATAGGTGCATGGTACATCATCACCGCGACTGAGTATTTGACCAGATGGGCAGAGGCACAGCTTGTGAAGGACTGTACAGGGGAAACAACAACAAAGTTCATCTTTGAGTATGTACTGACTAGGTTTGGTTGCCCAAATATTTTGATGAGCGATTGCGGTATGAATTTCCTTAATGAGACGATCAACATGTTGACGGAGGAATTCCAAGTTTATCACCAAAAAAGTACCCTGTATCACTCGCAGGCTAATGTAGAAAATTTGTGATAGGTTAACCCGATAATGCAATATAAATCAAAGAAGAATACTATAAACTACTTTTACTATAAATCTGCGGAAGCTTAAAGATTGAGCTAAACAATATAATAATAAGAAGAAGAATCAATGGCACAATACACATGAAAATACTTTTGGGGAAATCCTCAGATAAAAACCCCACACTATTGTATTATAATACATGGTGGAAATACATACGAATTATACAAAGCCTTAGCTCTCATAGCTAGCCATCTCTCAATACAATCCTCACAGATGCTCACAGGAAATCTTGGCTTCTCTCCAGCCTTCCTCTCTACCCTCCAAGCTCCTATTTCCTTACGCTGTTCCTTGTGGACGATCTTCCTATTACCAAGTGGAAAACTAAACCAACAAAACTGTGCAATCCTCAAGGATAAACCCTTGACTACATGCATGAGTTTTATCCATGAGAAAACGCATGCAACTAATCATACACTGTCCTTGAACTTTAATCTCAACTGGGTCTTTCTCAGAATAGACATGCATGAGTTTCTGATGAGAGAATCTTCAGTTAACTGGAGTAGCACTAGTTGAGTGCATTAATGCATCAACTGACTGTTAACTCACTA
>APFE030400506.1:61843-103251 GCA_000404065.3 Pinus taeda | reverse complement strand
AAGACTTCTAACTTGAATTTCTCCAACTAATTAATTTAAAATAAATTAATTAATTATTTCCAAGTAGCTGTTAAGACTAAATTTGATTTTAATTCAAAATTTAATTCAAGGAAAAATTAAATTGGAATATTCTTGTTGCCATATTTCAACATTCCCTCTCAACAAGAAAGGGATTATCTGCCACCCCGATCCTGTCTCTGTCAAAATGTCAGTATCTTGCTCCTCTGTCGAAATATACTGCAAGAACATGATCCTCTTGACCTGTGAAAAGCCACGGGAAACAAATCTTGCCTTATGCTTCTCCACACTACCATCAACAACTTGCTTTACCTTGTAAAGCCAATGGGAACTCACAACTGACTTGTTCTCCGGTATTAGAACCACGTCCCAAACACTGTTACGAACTATAGAGTCATACTCCTGCACCATAACATCAACCCAAATCGGCTGCTGCATTGCTTCCTTAAAGGAAGATGGCTCGGTCTCAACACATTCCCCAGCAAGGGTCATGTATCCAGTGTACCTCTCAGGTGACCTCCTCTATCTGTGCTGAGAAGATGGTGCTCCCACATTCTCTCTCACATCCTCCAACAATCTGTCAGCTTCTCTTGTGCACTTCCATCCATCTCTGGAAGACTCTACTTGAGTGGATGTCTCCACTCCTGGAACCTCTGGATGTGGCTACTTTTCATCAGTCTAAGGCCCCTCCTCCTTGGCAACCAACAGTTCCTCCACATCTTGTAGTTGGAGCTCCCTCTCAAGGGAAACTTGCATGGCCTTATACTCATCAAACTTGAGATCTCTATGAACCAATGTCCTCCAACTGGTAGGCAAGTACACTCAATAGTTGTGAGGTGTATCAGTGTACCCCACAAATATCCCCAAATTTGTTGTCGGCTCAAGCTTTTTCCGTGCATCCTTGTCACATGGATATATACCGATGAGCCAAAGATCCTAAAGTGACCCACATCTGGTCTCTTACCGGAGAAATATTCCTTTGTTGTCTTCATCCCAAGTATGCGATGTAGGCTTCTATTCTACAAATAGACCGCTGTGTTGCATGCCTCAGCCCACAAGTGAAGTGGTAGGCTTTGGTCATGTAGCATTGCCCATGCTGCCCCTACAATAGTTCTTTTCTTTCTCTTGGCCACCCTATTCTGCTGTGGGCTATGAGGTGTCGTCAACTCTCTTTTAATTCCTTCTACTACACAAAAGTCCTTAAACTCTTGAGAGACTTATTCTCCACCGTTGTTGCTTCTCAAGGCCTTGATCTTCTTCCCTGACCCTTTCTCGACCAAAGCTTTGAACTCACAAAACTTTGTAAAAGTTTGGTCCTTCTGAATGAAATAAAGGCAACATTTATGGGAATAGTCATCAATGAAAATCACATAATACCTTTTCTTCACTGTGGATGCCATCGAGAATGGTCCACATAAATCAGTATGAAATCGCTCTAAGATTGCCTTTGCTCAACTGTCTCGATCATGAAAGGAAGACTTGGTGTACTTTCCCAAGGTACAACCTTTGCATGTGTCAACTTGCTCAATTTACCTTTGCGAAGTCTTGTAGATATCTGTTGCATTATCTTCAAAGCCCCATGATGCAAATGGCCCAATCGCTTGTGCCACAACTCGCCAATGTCTTGGCTTTGCACCAATTCTGCTTTCATACTCAATGCTACATAATCATCTACCTCTAGTTTATAGAGATTCTTCACCTAAATCCCTATCCTCTTAGTCTGACCCATGGCTATGTGTATTAGGAACACCTTTCCTTTACTGAAGACAACATCGTAGCCTTTGTCCTACAACGTCGCGACCGATACCAAGTTCTTCTTCAGTCTAGGCAGATACATCACATCTGTCAAGGTGAGAGGAGCTCCATGCTCCCTCTGAAAAGCAACCGTGCCCACTCTTGAAACACTATACCTTCCGTCATCACCCATCTATATGCGCATCTTGAGGTCTTTCTCCTCCAAGGCACTGTATAAATTTTTATCACCGGTCATGTTGAATGAGGCTCTATTGTCAAGATACCAGACACAACCCATCATCGATGACGCCATGCATGCGATGAGGGTAAAGTCCATTTCGAACTGAGAGGCTAATGCCTCACCTTTTGATCCTTTTAAGGATCCCTTTTTGGACTTCTTCGATGGGCAATTAGTTGCATAATGTCCCATCTTCTGACAATTAAAGCATCTTACTTTAGACATGTCACCCTTCTTCCCTCCATGAGAAGAATTCGATTTGAAATGGGAAGCCTTCCCCTTCCCTTTCCTTGCCTTACTTGCTAAGGCCAGATTTTCTTCATCATCATTCTTGGATGAAGAACCATTGCATGTGCTCCTCCCGATATCCTCCTGCATAAGATCCAACCGCAGTCATTCCTAATCCGGCAGTTTCTCCCTTCCATTCACAGAGTCCTAGTAGCTATTCCAACTCTTTGGAAGGCCAAGGAGAGTGAGGCTCACCATATCATCATCAGTAATAGTTATTCCCACACTGCCAAGCTCATTTCTATAGGTGGTGTTCTTGTTCAGATATGTGGAAATAGTATCGCCCTTCTCCATCTTGATTCTTCGAAGCTTATCCTTGAGCGCCAATTTCCTCTGGTCGCTACTGTTCTGGTAGAGGTCCTTCAATGTCTTCCACATTGAAATGGAGTATCCTTTCAATGGAAACTCAAGACAATATGGTCTTGAACTGCCTCGAGGATGATCTGTCTCGCCTTTGCCACACACTTCTTCCAGTCAACCAACTCTTGTGCATTAGTTGAAGCTGGCTTTGGGATTTCTTGATCAATGAATTCCTTCAATCCATTGTCTTCTAATACAACATCCATTCTATCTTTCAATGCTATGTAATTCGAGCTACCTTCTAAGGCATACTCGAGTCTCAATCCATAGAACGCCATTGGCCAACCTTGAAGTATGATATGAATTCAATTTGCACCTACAATCCCAAACTTCAAACTTCAAGTTCTTCTCTTAGTATACTGTTCACAGCTCCGACACCATGTAGAAAATATGTGATAGGTTAACTCGATAATGCAATATAAATCAAATCAGGATACTATAACCTACTTCTACTATAAATTTGTAGAATCTTAAAGATCGAGCTGAACAATATAATTAGAAGAAGAAGAATCAATGGCACAATACACATGAAAATAATTTTGGGGAAATCCTCAGATAAGAACCCCACACTATTGTATTATCATACATTGTGGAAATACATAGGAATTATACAAAGCCTTAGCTCTCACAGCTAGCCAGCTCTCAGTACAATCCTCACAGATGCTCACAGGCAATCGTGGCTTCTCTCCAACCTTCCTCTTTGCCCTCCAAGCTCCTATTTCCTTGCGTTGTTCCTTGTGGATGATCTTCCTATTACCAACTAAAAAACTAAACCAACAAAACTACGCAATCCTAAAGGATAAATCCTTGACTGCATGCATGAATTTTCTCCATGAGAAAACACATGCAACTCATAGTACATTGTCCTTGAACTTTAATCTCAACTGGGTCTTTCTCAGAATAGACATGCATGAGTTTCTGATGAGAGAATATTCAGTTAACTAGAGTAGCAGTAGTTGAGTGCATTAATGCATCAACTGACTGTTACTCACTATTAGTTCCTCAAATAGTTTGGAACTAATTTAACTGGACTTAACTCAGTAAACTGAGTTAACGAATTACAACTCAAATATAACTCAACCGTATCTCCTTAATTTAAGGGATAACTCTTGCATGACTTCAGAAAGACTTCTAACTTGAATTTCTCCAACTAATTAATTTAAAATAAATTAATTAATTATTTCCAAGTAGCTGTTAAGACTAAATTTGATTTTAATTCAAAATTTAATTCAAGGACAAATTAAATTGGAAAATTCTTGTTGCCATATTTCAATAGATAATGTGTTGATGTTGACAGGAAGTGATCCATCGCAGGAGGGACTTGAGGTATCGCCCATCAACGAAATGAAACAGGTATCATGATTGAGACAGAATCACGTTGATACAGAACTATATCAGGAAAGGTAAACATGGAATGAAGGCTTAAGAGCATTGTAACAACTATTAACTAAATGAATTCTCTTGAACACACCAACGACATTGAATGGAGTTGGCAACGTTGACCCAAAACCGAAATGGAGGCTCTAAAAACATGTGACAACCAAAATACAAGTAGATTAACCAACCCAACAGCCACAAAGATGAAGTGGAAGAGTGTCGTGTTCAAGAGAAACTCACTGCCATTAGTAAATAGAATACCCTATTTTCCAAATTTCCCCAACCATACTAGTCAGTACCTCTTTATTTTTTAACAAGCTTGAGGAGGATAACATATGCTTGATCAATAATTTCACCCTTCGAATGAATCCCTCTAAGTATATTTAATGAACCTTGAGAAGGAGAGGTTCGACCTTGTCATGCTTGACAATTCCATCACTATTTGATGTTTTAACGAGTCCAGCGAAGGTAAAACTCGACATCTTTTTCATGTTTAAAGATTTTGAGAAAGAGGCAAAAAAAGAGAACTCCAGATGTCCCTTTTCGTAGATAGTCTCTCAAGTCTGAAAAGGTAGAAAAAAACACTCAAGAGAACCTCTTAGCCATGTTCAACTATGTTATTCTTTTTTTGTAGATAGTCTTCTCTTTCTGGAAAAGGGTTAAAGTTATACTGAGTAGACGTCTTTCCATTTACTTTTACAAGTTCGAAAAGTGTTCGACGATCTTTGCATATTTTTGGAGTCTGAAAAGAGCTAAAAGAGGACTCCTCCTGGAGGAATGAGTGGTATAAATGGTAGCAACTGGTTTCGGTCATGATGGAACTACTCCCTAACACGCAAATATCAAGAGGTTGGCTAATAAGCTCACTCATGGCAGCAGTTCCTCAAGAAAGGGTAAAAACCAAGTGAAAGCATATGATCGGGAAAGCAGATGGTGATGATGGAATGAAAAAACCAAGGCTCATCTAAAAAAGAAACAGGCTAATAAAAATGGCAGTCACAAGGGATCCGAATGGAAATGGTTTCATTTTTACAGAAGGTTGAAACGTGGGAAACTATGCTTGAAATTGGTTTCATTTTTACGCAAGCTTGAAACATGGGAAACTATGCTTGAAATAAGTTTGCATGCCTCCATGATAATGACTCAATTCAAGGTACATTCCCCCCAAGATTCATTTCATGCACCTAAGTAGACTACTAGGCACTAACAGGTGGATGAAACAAAGGTTCATTTGCGAGATCAAGTGAAAGACTTGACTGGGAATTTATGAGATCTAATCAAAGACTCGAATTGAAAGGGGAATTGTTTCATTTTTTAACAAGATTGACACAGGAAAAGGACTATGCTCATATGAACTTGTTTCATTTTTTAACGAGGTTGACATAGTAAAAGAAATATCCTCATAAGAGATTGTTTCATTTTGTAATGAGATTGACATAAGAAAATGAACTCTGCACTGATCCTCATCATGGCCTCTAAGAGAACATGGTTTCCAAGAGGTTCTCATCAGTGGGAGAATAATGCTTTGGAAGCGATATATATCAAGGGATTCAATGGAAATATCACACCCCAATGCCCCCAATAAATGATTCACCAAATCACCTACCGGATCTAGGTCGAAAGAAGTTGAGAAGACAGTGAAAGTCTCATCTTTAGCAATAGGTACATGAATGGGATAGGTTGCCATATAATTAATCTGTGGTGGGGCGGATACCACTTGCACATTTAGAATGCTTATGGAAGTAGGGTGATTGGTAGTCAAATCAGGACCAACAAATGAAAGTTGATCGATAGTCACAATACTTCCATCGTGCGGGAAGCACATCACTCGAAAGAGTGTAGACACAACAACATTCATAGCATAAACATAGTCTTTCCCTAGGAGAAAATTGAAGTCCAAAGGGCCCATGAAAACCATAACATCAGTACATACTTTTTTTCCTCCCAAGGTAATAGGAAACTGAGGAAGTATCCCTAAGGGTTGACTAGTTCTTATGTTAAAAGCTAACAAATTTGGAGCAGCAGACACAATCTGTGGGGAACCCAAAGCTTGCCAAGCAATGGAGGATAAAATAATAACAGAAGGTCCCTCATCTATACCAGTGTGATGGATGTTCTTATCATAAGCCTTTACCATGATCTTAAAAGGCATCTAAGAAGGGAGACAATGTTTTGTCAATCGACCCTAATCAAAGCCAATGGTTTGTTTTCTTGGAGGGGGTTTCGTGGGAATGGAAGAAATCCCCCCTTGTCTCATAGAATCAGAAGAAACAAGAAGAACCTGAGCAATATGAAGTTCACTCTCTACCGAAAAGGTACGATCAACTGAAGGTGGAATCAAGTCAACCATTTTCTCAACCAATGGTTGGTCGGGAACAGACTCGTGGGATTCGCATTCAGAGAAAGCAAGATTAATTGGATTTGAATTCTAATCAATCACTTCATCAACTAGTGGAGAATTGGGAGAGATCTTCTGGTAACCTGCTAGATGTCATGGCTAAGAAATTGTAACTTTTTCCAACAGTTTTTAGGCTTCATCCATATAATTACAAAGGTGAATAGGATGGTTCCCTTCACATAACTTACAGGGAAATTTGACTTTACCCTTTTTCGCATGGACCTTACTATCACTAGTTGAGGGTTTTCCACCAACATGATCTCCAGAAGCTGACGACAAAGTTTGATGTGAGCCTGTGGACCACACTTCTAATACCTTGGGAATACCAGGACAATCTCTAAGAAGGTGGTCACCCTTACATAACATGCAAGGGAATTTAACTTTACAGGGTTGATTGGAATATTTGTCCATACTAGTTATGTTGGTAGCAATGGTTGTTTGGTTGCCCCATGCTTATTTTGCTTCTTCTTCTTCATCCTTTTCTTCTTCTTCTTAGCTTACTGGCTACTAAAATCAAACTTTCACTAGGAAAAGAGGAAGAAAGGGATGAAGAAATAATAGGTGAAGAAGGCAAAGGGTCAACTTTAGGATCAACATGAGGTTGATGTTGTTTAGGTGGAGGAGAACTCGATTGAGAATCAGTTTGGACATTCACAACCATAGGGGTCGAAAATAACCAAACTGGAAAACAATTGGTAAATTGTGGAAGGGACAACGTTGCCATATAAGAAGCACCAATATTTCCAAAAGAAGGAAAATGACTAGGATTTCCTTCAGAGGGGTTCCCTTGATTGGTGAACTTCGTAACTATTTCTATTAGTCTCAACCTAAGATCCACTATGGAGTTGTTCCATAGGGAAAATGTTGTTCCGCGGTCAATTAATTGATTTTAGAAATTAAAGACACAAACAAAACAAATGGGTAACTAGCCATAAAGGTTTACCAAGCAACCATAAAATACAATATACACCTTGGTTAACTAAGGACTTAACGTACGTGTAGGCAATCTCCTCGAATGTTGTGTTCCTTGTATCATGGTATACAAGGCGACCAATTCAGTTACCTATGAATGGATAGCAACCTATAAGGGACTCCCAAAATATACTCGACTATACGTGGGAGTCTAGTTCGTAGTAGTGTTGTCTAATGCATAATTGTTCAATGAGAACGTTCCCATATACTTTTCATGTGTGGAGTGCCATCTAATATACCCGAAGGTACACAGAGTACGATCCTATACACTTACATACGTGGAATGGGATATCACCCCCAAGATACAATGCTGGGAAACAACGATAGCTCCTATGTTTAATGACATTGGAACACTTGTCTAGCCTAGACCTCTAAGTGTTTGCATTAACGTTAAAAATGCTCCTTAGGTTGATTCAAAAAAATTACTGTTTATCTATGATTAAGTTTTAGTTTTTGGCTCACCACGAATTAACTGAATATCCTAAAATGAAAATCTAGCATGAGAAAATGGAAATCTTTCTCTTTAAATGAAAATATAGCTAAGGAAGAGAAGAAACAATCAGTATGCAACATAAAACTTGAAACAAACATGATGCAAGATGCAAATTCCCTTTCAATGTAACTGTTTCTATATCAATGCACATACAAAACTCTAAATGCCAAAGCAAAATTTTCGAAATGAAGAAAACTAAGATGCAAATGTTTAATCGCTGATTCAAATGCACTTTTCAGAATGAGGACTAAAACAACAAATTCATCCAAGCGGTCAATGACCAAACAAAATTAGTTTGCAAGTGACCAAATGATAGGAACAAAGTAAAATCAAAATTAATTCTTACCAAAGGCAATCAAACACATATGCAAACTAAATGGAGGCTTTAAAGAGACCACAAGACACTCAAGACTCAGGGCAGGTCAACTGGAAGTAGGTTGATTTGATCAAAGAGACACTAAAAAACAAGGGAAATTTTTGCGAAAAAATAGGGGCCAATGCCGGTACAGAAGAGGAACCACTGCTTTGAAACACTGGTATAGAGTGGGCCCAGGTGAGGTGCAATGCTCTGCTAGAGGTATTGGGGGAGCATTGGTCTAGGGATAGAGGATTTCGACACAAAAATTTCAAAATAGACTCAATGAAATCACTTCCTAGGTCTATTCTTAGCTGGGTAAAGCAGTAAGGTCTATCAAAGAGGTAATCAAACACAATGGACAAAGGAACCACCAAGGTAATGCACAATTCCCCAATGGAGTCACCAGTTTGTTATACAAGAATTATGATTGTGAACAAAAGTATCTCCCCTAGGTTTGGTGGCTAACCTAAAACAACAGAGAGACAAGGAACCCAATTCTTTCCTTAAAGCAAATAGATGATAGAATGAAGCCTACCTAGAATCTGTTGCATCCTTCACTCTTTCTTTAGCTTCAATTCTCCAATTCCAACTATAATTACAAAAATTAGAACCTGCACAGTCAGATAACATAATTCAAGAAAATATGAGATCTATGTAGTATCATCTAAATAATCTATTCAATATATCAACATGGTATTAGAATACATGAAATAACAGCATCACATATAGGAAAAAAAAAGAATTCTTTGCATTAATATAAATGGAAGGAGTTACAACCATAAATAGATGTTGATCTTGTAGAAGATCTCCTTCAAGCTTACTTGTCATGTCCTTGTCACAATGTGCACCTCCAATCAACCCAAATGCATGAAATGAACCTCTCACAATAACAACATAAGGGTAGAATCACTCTCCAAAATCCAACCTCTTGTATATGGAAGGATGTAAATATATAGAGGAGTGGGGTAAGTTGGGAGTTCATATCCAATTACCAATCTAAGGTTTTAGATCCACCTTTGGTTGGAGGATGGGATCAAAAGATAAGGGATGAAAACTCCAAACTAGGGTAGGATAGGATTTGAATGTTTCATCTGAGGTAAATGGTTGTAACAAATTATGAAGCTTTTGAAGAGGAAGCTTCCAGAATATCTCTCTTTTTCCCGAATTTCTAGAACCAATGTAGGTGCAAAGGGGATAAAATTGTAGGCGACCAACCCAGACCATAGTGGAGAAACCTATACATGAATGTTGTCCAATAAGAGGCCAAGGAGCGTTGGTCCTAAAACTAGCTCAGATGACGTAGTTTTAGGAAGAAACTATAGGGAATGAAAGAGGCATGCTTTAGGGATTTTTGCAAGATGATGATAAAGGGGAATAGGATGTGGATTGATCCCATTAGGAGGCCTATTTATCAGATGTGACAAAATGGCCTATAACAATCACCAAACTGAAATTTGTAATGAAACTAATGTTGGTCATGTTGTTGCTTGTACTAGGCATTTAATTTTTATAGAATCTCATGAACTTGTTGTTGGATCTATTAGATCTATCCAAAATTTTGAAGCTTTTCCTACCTCGTTCTAAGGATAGGAATAATTTTTAGAGTCGGGCACAATGTGCAGAGCTATCTAGTACATCATTTGAGGCAATGGTTAGAACCCACAAAAACTAAAAATGGTTGTGGCCAATATAGTTGTGAATATTTCTCTTATGGTTTTGTTGAACATAAGGAAGTATTTCATTCCATGTAGATGGATACACAGAGTTGTACATTTTTAGGATATGTAAAATCTTATTGTTAACTACCTCTATTTTTCCATCTATTTAGAGATGGAAATTGGTTTTCTTGGTATGTGGATTGGTGTTCCTCACGAACCAAAATTTGGACCAAAATATATTAAGAAACTCAATGTCCTTATGAAAAATATTGGTCTTTTGAAACACAATCAAATCAAACTTTCTCAAAGAATATATTAGAACTAAATTATGTTGTGAAATTATCTTATAGGAAGACCCAATTTCCATATTAGGAAACATTAGTAACCAAAAAACACAATTGTTATCAGGCTTAGTTTATGGTAGGCCTAACAGAAAATCCATGGGCATTGGCTCCCAGGAATTATCTAGAGTGGCGATAGGAGTGTATAATCATTGTGTCTTAATTGTAAGAATAAATCTAGCATATGAAGTGCACAATTTGATATATTTGTTGGTGTCACTAGAGATTTTATTTGACTAATAAAAGTAATTTTGAAACATTATCATTGTCTTATCCATGCTAAAATTCCCTGCAACTTGGCTATATTGTGCCTCTCAAATAATCTTCTCACACTCTCTTGAAGGAACATAAAGATGGAACAAATTCCATCTTCCAAGTGAAATGCAAGACTTGTTTACATACTACTATTGGGTATTATGTAGCAAGGAATTCAAGGTCATTGCACAATTAGGGTCACTCTTAAGTCTTATGTCTACAACAGGATTAAATTAATGCCTAAGGCTTTCAACTTTGCTAATGATAATTATTTGTTGTGCCTTCATCAGTATTGTGCCAAGGAATTCTGGGATTCATACTACTCTCTAATCATCACCTTTAACTTCGTATTCTTATTCTTGGATGCAACTTCAACCAATTTTCTTTATTTTGGTTATATTTAATTTTTCCTTTGTTTTGAAAGATATGGTTGCCTATTGAGAAATGGAAAGAAGAAATTGCAATTTAATTTGTCCTTGAATTAAACTGAGAATTAAAATTGAATTCTATTCTCATAGAAACTTGTAAATAGTTAATTGAGTTTAATTAACTTAATTCACTTAGGAATTTCGAGTTGGAAGTATTTATGTACTCATGTATATGTTCTCCCTAAGTTTTAGGGGTCCAATATGAGTTTAAATTGAGTTGGAAATTAGATCACTCAGTTTACTGAGTTAAGTTTAGATAAATTAGTTCTAAATTGTTTTTGTAACTAATAGAGGGCTATCAGTTAGTGGGTGCACTAATGCATCCACTAGTGCTACTCTAGTTAACTGAAGATTCCCTCATGAGAAACTCATGCATGTCAGTTCAGAGAAAGACCCATTTGAGACTAGAGTGCAGGGGCAATGTACTATCACTGGTATTATTTACTGGAGTGTAAATATCATGCATGCATCAGAGATTGATCCTATGTTTGGATTGCGCAGTTTTGGAAGCATGAATTCCCTTTAAACATGGGATATTCATCCTAGGAATTACACAAGAGATTAGGAGCTTGGAGAGCTGCAGAATTGGCTAAGTGTTGGCCAAGAGCTAGCTTGTGAGTTGAGAGAGTTGAGCATACTTGTGCAGAATTGTTCTATTGATAACAATCTATATTCACTCATATATTTGATATATGTAATGCATATAGTACGGTTTTGAGCAGTGGATTTCCCTAGATACATCTTGTGTTATGTGCCATTGATTTGTATTCTTCTTGTTCCTATTGTTTTCATCGATCTATTGGCTTCCGCTGGTTGAAAGTAGAAGTAGATTCTTGTCCTGTGCTTTAGTACATTGCATGAGCTTATGAATCTACAAGAAATTATACATGGTATCGGAACTAAAGACAATATACTAGAGTAGATTTCGAAGTTTTAAGTTTTGGGTTACAAGTGACATTCGAATTTGCAATACATACTTTAGGATCAACATATGGCGTTCTATGGTTTATGGCTCGAGTATGCCTTGGAAGGTAGCTCGAATTTTATAGCCCGAAGGAATAGAATGGAGGTTGTGCTAGAGGATAATGGCTTGAAGGAATTTGTTGATCAAGAAATTCCTAAGCCAACAACATTAGATGCACAGAATTTGGCCGAATGGAAGAAGTGTGAGGCAAAGGCGAGGCGGATAATCCTTGAGGGAGTTCGAGACCACATTGTCTCAAGTCTCCATGGCAAGGAAACTCCATATGCTATGTGGAACACATTGACGAACTTGTATCAAAACAACAGTGACCAAAGGAAATTGTCGCTTAAGGACAAACTTCAAAAAATCAAAATGGAGAAAGGCGAGACTATTCCAAAATACTTGACCAATTTCACTCAATGTCGTGATAAACTTGGAAGTGTTGGAATCACGGTTTCCGAGGATGATATGGTGAGTCTTTCTCTTCTAGGACACCCAAAGAGTTGGCATAGTTATCAGGACTCTGTCAATGGTCGGGAGAAGCTGTCAGATTGGGAATGACTGTGGTTAGATATGATGCAGGAGGATATCAGGAGGAACACCAGGGATGGCTCTTCATCAAAGACTGATGATGAAGATAAATATGCCTTAGCGATTAAGGTGAAGAAGGGGAAGGGAAAGCTTCCCATTCCAAATCGGATTCTTATCATGGAGGTAACAAGAAAGACATGAAGAAAGTTAAGTGCTTTCATTGTCATGAGCTGGGCCATTTTGCTACAAATTGTCCACTCAAGAAGTCCAAGAATAAGTTCTCAGGAGGAGTGGCGGGTGAGGCTTTGGCCTCTCAATTCGAATTGGAATTTTCCCTCATTGCATGCATGGTGTCATCAATGATGGGAAGTGTATGGTACTTAGACAATGGAGCTTCATTCCACATGATTGGACATAAAGAGTTATTTAGTGACCTGGAGGAGAAAGATCTCCAAATGCATATGGAGATGGGTGACGAAGGGAAGTATAGTGTTACTGGATTGGGCACGATTACCTTTTAGAGGGAGCATGGGGCTCCACTCACCTTGAAGAATGTTATGTATGTGCCCAGGCTGAATAAGAACTTGGTATCCATTTCCATGCTTGAAGATAGAGGCTATGATGTGATCTTCTCGAAAGGAAAGGCGTTCCTTCGACACATAGCTACGATTCAAGTAAATAAGATAGGGATTCAGGTGAAGAATCTCTATAAGCTAGAGGTAGAGGAGTGTGTTGATTTGAGAACAAAAGCAGAAACAATGAAAGCCAAGACATTGGTGAGTTGTGGCACAGGTGATTGGGCCACTTGCATCATGGGGCTTTGAAGATATTGTAGCAGATCTCTATCGGTCTTCCCAAAGGTACACTTGAGCAAGTTGATACATGCAAGGGGTGTACTTTGGGAAAATACACCAAGTCTTCCTTTTACGACAGAGACAGTTGAGTAGACGTTATTATAGAGAAATTCCATTCAAATGTCTATGGACCATTCTCAAAAGCATCCATGGCCAACCATAGGTATTATGTTATATTTGTTGATGACTATTCTCGTAAATGCTGGATATTTTTCATGTAGAAAAAGGATCAAACTTTCACAAAATTTTGTGAGTTTAAAGCATTGGTGGAGAAAAAGTCAGGCAAGAAGGTTAAAGCTCTACGGAGTGATAACGATGGTGAGTATGTCTCAAATGAGTTTAACAACTTCTGTGCAGCGGAAGGGATTAGACGGGAGTTGACGACACCCCATAACCCCCAGCAAAATGGGGCGGCCGAAAGGAAGAACATAAGCATAGTAGGGGTAGCAAGGGCGAAGTTGCATGATCAGGACCTACCACTACACTTGTGGGTGAGGCATGCAACACAATTTTTTATGTTCATAACCGTAGCTGACATAGGATATTTGAGATGAAGACACCAAAGGAGGCTTATTCCGGTAAGAGGCCAGATGTTGGTCGCTTTAGGATTTTTGGGTCATTAGTATATTTCCATGTGACCAAATATTCACGGAAGAAGCTTGAGCCTACAACAGAGTTGGGTATATTTGTGGGGTACACTGATACACCTCACAACTATCGAGTGTACTTTCCAACCAGCAGGATGGCAGTGGATTGGAGGGATGTCAGATTCGATGAGGAGAAGGCCATGCGAGTTTCCTTGAGAGGGAGCTTGAGCTAAATGTGGATAAGGAGATTTTAGCTCCTAAATTTGAGGAGCCTGAGATTGATGCGGAGTAGCGACATGCAGAGGATCCAGGAGTGGAGACATCCAGTCAGTCAGAGTCTTCTAGAGAGGGAATAAAGTGCACTAGAGAGGCTCACAAATTGTTGGGTGATGCATAGGAGAATGTGGAAGCACCCACTTCTCAGCGCAGGCAGAGGAGGTCACCTAAGAGGTAAACTGGATACATGGCTATTTTGGGAGAATGTGTTGTGACAGAGCCATCTTCCTTTAACGAAGCAGTATAATAATTGGCTTGGGTTGATGCCATGGTGGAGGAGTATGACTCCATACTTCGTAACAATGTTTGGGATGTGGTCCTGAGACCAGAGGACAAGTTAATGATGAACTCCCGTTGGCTTTACAAGGTAAAGAAAGCTACAAATGGTAGTGTGGAGAAGCATAAGTCTAGATTTGTGGCCCGTGGCTTTTCACAGGTAGAGGGGATTGACTATGATGAGACCTTTGCTCCTATTGCAAGGTACTCATCAATCATATCTATATTGGCACTATCAGCACAGATGGGTTGGAAGATACATTAGATGGATGTGAAGACAACTTCCTTAATGGCATGATTGAGGAAGAGGTGTACATATAGTAGCCTGAAGGTTTTGAGACCTTTGACCATGAGTCGCATGTGTGCCAACTCAAGAGAGTGTTGTATGGGCTGAAGAAAGCACCCCGTGCTTGGTACACTAGGATAGACAACTACTTCATGGGTTGGGCTTCACGAAGAGTGAAGCGGATGCGAACCTGTACCACATAGTGGTGGAAGGTAAACTATTAATCATTGTACTTTATATTGATGATCTCATACTAACAGGTGATGATCAGTTGATCAAGTCTTGCAAGGAGGATCTTGCAAGAGAGTTTGAGATGAAGGACATGGGGATCATGCATTACTTTCTTGGCATGGATATATGGTAGGGAGATGGGGAGTTTTTTGTGTCTTAGGGCAAGTATGCCAATGAGATACTCAGGAGATTCTACATGGAGAGTAGCAAACCCATGGAGACTCCTCTAGCAGGTAACTGGAGGAAGGAGGATGTTACTTTAGGGGAAGTAGTGGAAGCTATTGTTTACAGGTATCTTGTGGGTTCACTCATGTACTTGGTGAACACATGACTGGATATGTGCTTGCAGTTAACGAACTTAGTCAAGCGATGGTTAGGCCCACCAAGCTATATTGGAAGGCGGTAAATCATGTGTTGAGATACCTCAGAGGCACTTCTCAGTATGGATTATGGTACAAACGGACATAGGGAGTTAAGATTCAAGGCTTCTCCGATGCAGATTGGGCAGGGAGTCCATCCAACCAGAAAAGCATATAAGGAGGGATTTTTAGTATTGGGTCAACGACAGTTTCTTGGTACAACATGAGACAAAGATTAGTTGCATCCAGTTCGACAAAGGTAGAGTACATGGCTGTGAGTTAGGCAGCATGTGAGGCCATCTGGATGAGGAAGATCCTGGTTGGTTTGTTTGGTCAGCAGATGGATCCAACTATGATTTACTGCAATAATCAAAGTTGTATCAAACTCTCTGAAAATCCAATTTTTCATGATCGGTCCAAGCATTATGATATCCGATATCATCATCTGAAAGATTTTGTATTGAGGTGGATTATGTTGTTAGAGTAGATTCCCATAAAGGAGAAAGATACTGACATTTTGACAAAGGCATTGTCAAGATGTAAATTCGAGTTTCACAGAGACAGGATTGGGGTAGCTGATAATTCCTTTCTTATTGAGAGGGAGTGTTGAGAAATGGCAACAAGAAATTCTAGTTTATTTTTTCCTTGAATTAAACTGAGAATTAAAATCGAATTCTATTCTCATAGCAACTTGTAAATAGTTAATTAAGTTTAATTAACTTAGGAATTTTGAGTTGGAAGTCTTTCTATAGTAATGTATATGTTCCCCCTATGTTTTAGGAGTATAGTATGAATTTAAATTGAGTTGGAAATTAGATCACTTAGTTTACTGAGTTAAGTTAAGTTAAATTAGTTCTGAATTGTTTTTGGAACTAATAGAGGACTAACAGTCAGTTGGTGAACTAATGCATCCACTAGTGCTACTCCAATTAATTGAAGATTCCCTCATGAGAAACTCATGCATGTGAGTTCAAAGAAAGATCCAATTGAGACTAGACTTTAGGGACAATGTACTATCAATGGTATTATTTACTGGAGTGTAAATATCATGCATGCATCAGAGATTGATCCTATATTTGGATTGCACAGTTTTGGAAGCATGAAATCCCTTTAAATACAGGCTATTCATCCTAGGAATTACACAAGAGATTAGGAGATTGGAGAGTTGCAAAATTGGCTAAGTGTTGGCCAAGAGCTAGCTTGTGAGTTGAGAGAGTTGGTCACACTTGTGCGGAAATGTTCTAGTGATAACAAGCTTTGTATCTTCACTCATATTTCTGATATATGCAATACAAATAGTAGGTTTTTGAGCAGTGGCTTTACCCAAATACATCTTGTGTTATGTGTCATTGATTTGTCTTCTTCTTTTTGATATTGTTTTCATCGATCTATTGGTTTTTGCTGGTTGAAAGTAGAAGTAGATACTTGTCATGTTCTTTAGTACATTGCATGAGCTTGTGAATCTACAGGAAATTCTACATTGCCTTTATCCTTTTGGTGTTACTACTATTTTTCGATCCCAAACTCTTTTTTATCTATCTTGAATTTTTTTTATTAATATTGATGACATAATGGTAAGTGATTCCAAGCATAAGTATGTCTAGAAAACCCATTTATGTTGGATGTATTTGTGTATGATACTATAGTATTTTAAAACTAAGTGTTGCTAATAACCCTAAATAACTATTTTACAAGTAGGGTAGGAAATGCATTGGTTTACTTTGGCATAATCTAGTCTTTACCTTGGCACAAGATCCTCCATCTCATGCATTGGTATTCAATGTTTCCAATAATTAAATACTCCTCCTTGAGGGCATTGAAAAATTCCCCCAGGTGGTATGTATCACATACAATTCAAAATATATGACATGTTGCAAATTATAAACATCCTACTAGTCTTTGGCATGGGAAAGATCCTTTAGGAGTGGAAAAGTAATCTTCTCATTAATGGAGAAGTCATGAGGAAAGAAACACCATAAAGAAAACAAGTTTTTGCAAAGGATTTAATATATACTTTTAGTGTTATATGATTAGGAAAAATTATCAAAACAATTTTTCTAATGAAATTAAAGATTTATCACAACTAAAAAATATTCTGAACCTAAGGTGTAAGTGAATGTTTTTTTCATTGGTTCTTCTCATATTGCAAGGTGTGCTAGTGAACCACTAAATGATGCATTGATGTGTCTTAAATAAAATAATGCATTGATGCCCTATATATTGTTAAGCATGCTTGCACATGGTGAAATATCAATACCGATAATATTAATGGTAACAATAATAGTAATAACAATGGTAATAGCAAGAATACAAATTGTTGTAAATATATCATTGATGGTAACATTAGATGTTTTAATAAGGAGTATTGATGTGTAGTTATGAGAACTAGTGCTTCGAAAATTTAAAATATAGTGAGACATATTCACCACCTTGATGCTTGCATTTTATAAGTAGCACCATGCTCTGATACATACAAAGAATTAATATACATAGACATTAAGGAGTATCATTATGAGCTATAATCTTATGCATATCACTACTTATATATTGAACATGCTTCAATGCATACAAATGATTGATACACAATAGTGCATTTAGATATAATTGCGAAGTAATTCATTAGTAAAATTTTAAAATAAAACTTCATGTTATCACCTTTTGATCCATTTTCCTTTTTTACAACATCTTCATAAAAGTTTTACTCTATTTTCTACTTACACTATGAACAATCTTCTCTAATTTTTTTTTCGAGTGTTTTCTCTACATGGCACACATTAACCAATACATATCATGTAAAACCACATGTAATTCATAATATATTACTTTTACATTAAAACTACAAGTAACTTTCTTAGTCTCGAGATGTGCTACACTTTCACTTATTGTAGTTTCCTTTTTTCGTAATATTCTATCAACCATTTGTATTCAATAAAAGACCCACATAGTTGAATATGTTTTAAAATAATGTAACATGCCTCATCCTAAAACTTTAAAAATATCTTGTTAGGTCTTTGATATGTGTATTGTGCTTCCATACACAATGATGTGCATGTTACATGCATTTGAGGATTAAAATGGAACTCCTAACAAAAAAAATAAAATAAAGATATACATTTTTAAAATGAGCAATAAAACTGTTTTTTTAATCATATTTTTTATTTATCTCTTTATATTTTTCTTAAATTTCAAGTGCGGGCGCTTGTTGGATATAGAATTAGAGTCCACACGCAATGAGTACCCACTTTGCATACTTTTAATAGAGCCATAATGAGATAAGCTTCATATGAGGTTACAAACCAAAAAATGATTACAAAAATAACTTTTTCCTTTTCCCTCCAAAAATACTTATCCTTATGTTTGATGCCATCGTCTTGAATCCTACTAGTTATTTTTGCTAAAATTCATTTGCAAACTAGAGTTTCTAATCATGATAATTACTTGTGACTGATATATATGTTTCCTTTTAGTATTTACATTGTTCAGTTATGTCATCAAGCAATTACTCATTCAAAAACATAAAGAAATTAGAGATGATAGTGCACAAGAGAGAAGAGACACTGGAGATTAGGCCAGTGGCCAGGGAAAAACCCATGGGGAAAACCCAACAATCCTTCTTATAGAATCAATTCAACAAGAGACATCAAATTCATGGGAAAAATGACCAATATAATCAACCTCAAAGTGTCAAGTCAACCCTCCAAGATCCAAGACAAAATATGCATCAATTTAGTCCACTAAATATCTGTACTGAGGTTCATCACAAGCCACAAATCTCCTCCTCCCTCAAACCATTACATCTCTCACAAGCTCGCATTATAGAGAGAATTTTAATCACAAGGAGATCTTCCTCAGATATTTTCCTTCCATAGAGATATATATAGCCTCAAATAGCTCACATACCATAAAAGATTGGTGCCTTAAATATCTTGCATACCACAAAAGAAGCGAGCTTCAGACATCTGAAATTATCTTCCACAGAAGTTATGAGTTGGTTGCCAAAATGGTGAAGTGATAATTCCAATATATAGTTGTTTTTCCATGCGAAAGGACACGACTCTTGGGTAGGCTGAATTGACAAATGGAGGGATGACTTGGTCAATTTGGAGACACTAAAATATGTTTTAAAAATTCAATTTTCTTTTTCTTTTAAATGTCCAAATGGAACATGATAAAATAATTTTCTTTTGACTCAAACAATATTTTTTTTACTCTTTTACAAAATCATAATGATAAATATTCATTATGAAGACCAAACCTAGTTACAATTTTAACACTTCCTCTTATCTAGGGAGGTATTCATAATGACTATCAAGATGTTCTCAAGTTAACAATTATATAAGGAAGGATTATCAAATATTAAGATAAGAATCATCATAAATATCATCACCAACATCAACCACATTTTCATAACCTAGTTAGTACCCCTAACATATGGCACACATGCATCATTTTGTATCCACCAAAACAAGCTCACTCTAGACAAGTATTATAGCATGATACAAAAACAAGCTCACTTTAGAAAGAGATTACAACATGATGCCAAAAACAAGATCACTCTAAAAATAGACCAGAGCATAACGTTGAGGGGCTCCTTCTCACTCTAGAAAGAGATCGAAGAAGCCTCTAGGACTATTCTCCAACCAAGGTCTTACCGACACAAGGAGAATATCCTCTCTCAAACCATTATTCAAACCAAGGTCAAACTGACATAGGGAGAATTCATTCTCCAACCAAGGCCAAAGTGACATAGCAAGAATTTCAGTCTATCAAACCATTCTTCAACCAAGGTCTATGTACTTGACACAGGAATAACTATCGAAACTCCAAATTGTCCTTTTTTTGACAGTTTTATCTTTCCTTTTTCACTTATTTTGTTTCCTATTCCCATGTCATTACATCTTTTCCATGGGTTAAGCGTCATCTAGGCCATGCAAATACATTGATAAGATAAATTTCCATTATCAATTCAATTCTATATGTTTTACTTTGTGAAATTGGTTTGACTAGACAATAGCTACCAAATTGTGCATATTCACAATTGTTCTAACATTCTACAACCGAATTGAAGGTTCTATAGGTTCGCATGTGTTAAAAATCAGCTAAAGCATATGGGAAGCTACCAAATGTTGCCAAGATGGAGATCCAACTATTAGCCACAGGTGGAGGCTCACAGTTCACCATATATTTTCAGTCAAACTTACAATCAAAGTAGCCATGGCGCACCTGTAACACACAAAATATCAAGGGAATCAGTTCTATAATCAAACGAGCGAGATTTGAAGAGAAAATTGAAGTTGATGATGTGTCTTCTCACGATTCACTCCTTCAGTAGTGAATCACAAGAAGAAAGACTCTTATTTTAGTTATGAAACTGAGATGTGAATTTGAGTCCTAGTTATTAGGAAGTGAATTCTCAAAGTTGTTTGACTTGAAACTCTATATAAAATCTTCACCTGTAAGTGAATGACAGTTCAAAAGTGAATGAATTTTTGAGACTTATTGTTGTGAAGGAAAATTTGTTTACACACTGCTATTAATACAAACCTTTATTATGGTATTGTTATAACTATGCTGGTGATTTTAGTCTCGTGATCTAAAGTTTCCATCACCTCGTACATCTTAGGAGGCCCCCCTGCAGATGTGCAAGATCAATAGTATAGTTTTTTTCATTTGATTTTGTTATTATTTGTTTTTTATTTCACTTAGATTGATGCTTTGTTTTCATAATCTATTGTCTTTTGCTCATTTGCTGTTATTTTCCTTCCATAAGTCCAGTGCTTAACAAAAATAAAAAACAAGCAAAAACATTTATTTCATGGCTCTTTAATTCACTTAGTCTCATATTTATAAATAGTTTAGGTGTGATTAGCTCTAATTGATATGCACAGTTCACTAATCTCAATAAGGTCTTTGCAATTTAATTTCAATCACTTTCTTCTCGCTTTAGAATAATATTTTATTACTTTCCTAGAATAGAGTAAATTTACTTCCAAAGTCAAATATATCAGATTTGCTTTCAAATTCAGTAGATTAAATTTATTTCCAACTTCAATAGATTAGATTTGTTTCAAAATTTCAATTCAAATCTCAATAGACTAAATTTGTTTTCAAAGTCCAATAGAGTAGGTATCATTTCTTATTCAATTGAATAGAAATTTCAAAGCTTTCAGTATATACAAATAGAATAGATTCATTTTTTAATTCCAACTCTGAATTGAATGCTTCATTAGATATAGTCTTTGATAAGGAACATGTGTGCGTGTTCATTTATATATTTTCATAAATAGGTTTCATTTTCGCTTTGCAATCATTTCCATAAGTTAGTTAGTTTTCTTTTCAATTGAAATTAAAAGCCTAACTATATAGTGCAAGTATACTTCACAAGAATATGAACCTTGGATTGATGATTTAATGCAAGTAATTTAACCAAAAATTAAATTACCCAACATTTTTGGCCTCGTTTCCAGGGAATTATACATAGGCGTTTATTTTCAACTTAAGATGCCTTTTCATTTACACGACTATATTTAGGAGGAGAGGTAAGATGAAAGGTAAGAATCTGTGCATCATGATTGTGAGGTTCTTCCTAACGAGGAGTGTCACAAATTGCATCTCATAATAGTTGCATTCATTCTTTGTATGCATAGTTAAAAACTCATATTAAAATCATTTAAGAGGCATATATAGGGAACAAGATTGTAGGGGTACAGTTTTTAGAGGACGTAGTTCAATTTCAACATCACCAACCACCCCCGCTAGACCACGTAGTGCCACACCATCTTCCACCACACACATTCCATCTTTTGCAGTAAGATTGAGACTCCATGAGGTTCAAAGGTCAGAATTCAACCTAGAGAAACACTAACTTCATCTACATAAGTTTTCGTAGAAGGACCTACATCTATAGCCAAAGGAATTATTTTCCAATCTTCAATAGGTGAAAAACTCATTGGACAAGAGTTAGAAGTACCTAGTGAAGAAGGATAAGAATAAGAGGGAGAAACGTTTCCTAAAGAACCATTAGTAGAGGAACTAGAGGAAGAGAAACTAGTTGAAAACAATCCTATTGAGGAACCTTATATAAGCTCTAAAGAATCTACAATGGAAGAAGCAGAAGGAGAGGTACATAAAGGAGAGTAAAGTCCAAAAATTTCTGGAGGTAGAGGAGGTAGAGTACAATAGGTGGTATAGGAGGTCGAGGTGGAAGAGGAGGAAGAGAAGATGATAGAGGTTTTCATGAAGAATAGGATCCTTTTGGATTCAATATTCAAGATACTGATACCACTGCTACTATGAAGAATATTTCTCCATCCCTTCTTCCTAACTTTCATGGTATGAGAATTGAGGATCCAAAGCCATTTTTTTGCATTACGATGAATGTGTTGTCCTTGATGGAAACCTTCTTAATAAATATGTACTTGATGTCAACATTGATGATTGTGGAACAAATGTAGACTGGTACAAATGCTATATATTCTATGGATAGATAAATTACAATTAAATGATAGATGGATGATAAAAATGAATTTTGAGAAAGTATATGCAGATCTTACGAAGAAGTGTCACGTACATACATAGTTATTGTGAGTAAAAGTAGCGTACAAAATCCGAACCATGGTAATATGGATACCAGGGGTCATTACCATGGTATTGGCCCATAGTAATGGTTTCAACAACATTTATTTGATTACGTCAAAGAACACTAACAACATTACCAAGGGATTTACCTAAGGTATTTGTTAAGGAAAAAGCTATATAAGGAGATGGATATCAAGGTGTTAGGTGTGTGTTATGAAACCAACTCACAAAAAGATAGAAAAGATAGATCAATGCCTTATAATTCAGCCTCTTTGAGGGGGCAACCTCCTTTACATTACACAAATGACCAATTCTTAGATGATACAAATGAAAAGACCTCCTTTCTATATATAGGAGCCTAAGGGGTCATAATATAATCAAAGCCGACATAACAATAATAATGTAAGGGCACAATAATAACAATAGTGGGCTTCTGTGGGGCACAATAGTAACAATATGGGAACTACATGGGTACATCAATATAATAAGGGGGTTGTTACTAATAACAATAAGGGGTTACACTGGTAGTATAGGGGCCTAAACATGCCCCTCTCCTTCAAAAAGTGTTGCCACAATGACCTATTTGGGAGCAGTGAAACCTAGAATCCAAAGCTCTGATACCAAATGTTATTAAACTAGCTCACAAAAAGATAGAAAAGATAGATCAACGCCTTTATAATTTCAACCTCTTCGAGGGGGCAACCTCCTTTACATTACACAAAATGAACAATTCTTAGATGATACAAATGAAAAGACCTCCTTTCTATATATAGGAATCTAAGGGGTCATAATATAATTAGAGCCGACATAAACAATAATAATGTAAGGGCACAATAATAACAATAGTGGGCTTCTATGGGGCACAATAGTAACAATATGGGCATTACATGGGTACATCAATATAATAAGGGGGTTGTACTAATAACAATAAGGGGTTACACTAGTAGTATAGGGGCCTAACAGTGTGCAAGTGATGAATTATTAATGAATGATTTGATATGGAACAAGTGTGCACTAGGGATCAAGGACAAGGCTTAGATTTGAAAGATCTAAAGATATGTTGACATGTATGCTTGATTGATTTACTTGTTGCAAATGTCTAAGTAGCTAACAATGATGAATATGTTATTATAGTGATGTTGTGATCTAAATGAATTATTTAGAAGTATGTAGTTTTAACAATAAAGGTTGTGGAGTGTGAAGTTATGCTTGCAGTGAAAGATTTAATATCTATACGCTGGTTTGCTTCTGGGTAGTTGCGTACGTACATGGTTCTGTTTATGGGTTGTCACGTATATATTCGATAATATATTTATCAGTATGTTGAGATCTTTACGTGGGTGTTCCACATTATAAGTGCGTATATACGTTGGTCTATTTAATTACAGTTGCTTATATATTCTGAGTTATATTGGGTTTGTAGTGTTGCTTGATGATAGTTGTTGATGATGTCTATTCTATTTGTTGTTGTCTATCGATGATGTTTTTATCTTTATCTAGCAGTGTTGATTGGGTTGATTTCTATATTGATCAATTATGATGATTGGGTATAGTTAAATGATTTGTGATTGGCTCGGTTCTTGATTCAGTATTACAGTGTTTTAGTCTACCAAATGATTCATTATTATGTATTCTAAGATTTGTATGCAGGTTTTATGCAGAGGAAGCATGTATATATGTTGGTTCTTTTAATAAGAATTGCGTACATATTTTGAAGATTCATTTGTTTTAGTTGGGTTTTGTATTCAGTAGTTTGATGCCTTAGAGAGTTAGTTGATTTTTAAAGATTCATTTGTTCAGATTTGTGTTTCAGTATTTCAGTTTGGATATTGGTTTGTGTTTATTGTTGGTGTGGGTCCATTATAAAAATTTTATGAAAAGAGGCCTACAAGTTGTTTGATGATCATTTGATAGGAGGATCTAGTCTTAAACATTTTGAAAAGTGTCCAAAAGGTGCTGATTGTTGCACCGTTCAGTGAGATGGTAGGATCTTCCTTCCGGTAGGAGCCAATGAAAGAGTTTAGGTGGTTGTAGTCCCTTCCAATGGGTGCTAGATAACAAGTGGAGGTTGTAGCCTTTTGCGGGTGGGTTCTTGCGTACTGGTAAGAGTCTACACTAGTACTAAATGTAATAGATATTTTCTTTATATAATAAAAAATAATACAGAGACAACGACAACAGTGGTTTTCTCCCACATTGGATTTCCACGTAAAATGTTGGTGTTCTATGTGTGTTGCTTATGTGCTGTGATTTTTCCTATCCTCTACAGCATACTGGAAAGTTATTGATTTAATGATGCAATGGTTAAAGGTAAACATTTGATGGAATACATGAAAAATTAATGAACTAGATACGCGTTGGTTTCCTTCACTAAATTCGTGTACATACGTGGGCGGCTTTAAGAACAATAGTGTACATAATTCCATATATGAAATTGAAAGATAAAGTGAATTAAAATATTGATTCTCCCCCCCCCCACCCAAGTATTTTTCCTAAAAATTGGAATCATAGAAGGTCCCTCAGAATAAGCTTAATCACTTAAAGAGAGATCTATCAATATGAGCAACCAAGAGGGAGTATCTTCTATTAGGCCACCTTTGTTTAATGGAACTAACTTTGTATTTTGGAAAATCAAAATGAGAGTGTATTTGCAAGCACTAGGTGCAGATGTATGGGCAATTGTTGAAGGTGGATATCAATACCTGACCTCCATTCCCACAAATGATGCAGGGAAGAAATAGTATGAGATCAATGCAAAAGTTGTAAATGCTATTTTGGTAAGTTTGGCTGAATCTGAGTTTGTGAAATTCACGTAGTTGAACACCACAAAGGCTATATGGGACAAGCTTGTTCAAAACTATGAAGGCAACACTAAGGTAAAAAAATGTTAAACTTCAAACATATAAAATTGAGTATGAGACTCTTAGAATCCATGATGAGGAAATCATTACAAGCTTTTTCCTTAGAGTAGGTCATATTATTAACTCAATGAAAAATCTTGGTGACGAAATAAAGGATACTATTGTTGTTGAAAAGATTTTTAGATCACTATCTCCAAATTTCGATTCCAAAGCCTCCACCATTGAAGAAATTCAGGATTTGAAGAATCCCACTATTGAAAAACTCCATGGGATCTTGACAAATTTTGAGATGAGAAAAGGGGTACATCAAGTATTAGGGAAGCAAAATTCAAAGCCACGAGCAAAGGGAAATAAAAGGAAGGGCCTAAGGAAACATGTTACTTTTTAGATGAAGAAGAAGCGAATTTTGTGAAGAAGCTTCAAGTAGGATCTAGCAGGTTCAAAGGTAAGCTTCATTTTAAATGTTTTGCCTGTGGAGGAGTAGTTCACTATGCTGCTAAGTGTCCCTATAAAGAAAATCATGAAAAAGGAAAGAATTTTTCAAAGAAGAATGTTAAAAGAGGTTTTACTAGCAAGCAAAAATTTTATACTCATGAAGATAGTTAATGTTCTTCCAATAATGAGGATGATGAATCAAATCAATATTATCAATTACTTATGGAATTAAAATAACAATGTGTAGACAAGTATGATGATGATGAATTTATGGATGCTTTAGAAAACACCCTTGTTGGAGAAATAACTAAGTTAAGATCTGTTTAGAAGAGGCTAAATTAATAGAAGCAACTTTGAAGAAACAAGTCCAAGAAAAGGAAAAGCGCTGTGAAACCTTAGAACTTGAAATTGTGGGTCTAAGAAAGGAACTTGAGAAAACAAAATCTCTAAATATTAGATTTGCTAAAGGATCTGAAACTTTGGAAGAAATCATTGAAGTTCAACGTTCTCCTCTAATCAAGACAGGTCTTGGATACAGCCCAAATCAAGATGTTGAAATATTAGAACCTATGAAATCTTTTGAAATAGGTACAAAAAGATACATCAATGTGGTAAAAGGAAGCAATCGTCAAAATTAGAGGACTCAACAAAAGAATGAAGGATCAAACTATTCTCAGGCAAAAAAAAAATTTCCATGAACAAAGGGTAAGTTATTCAGAAAGGTATTATACTCCCAGGTACTCTTACTTCAATGGTCAATGCTTCACTTGTCACAAATTTGGTCACAAATAAGTTCATTGTGTTGCTTATAAAACGATTATGGCTAGAGAAGCAAGAAAACAACATAATGAAAACAGGACAAAGAAGTCTTCTTATAATTCTTTATCCCCTCTTCAAAATGAAAGTGAATGTTTTATTTGAAATAACTTTGGTCATGAAGAAACTAAATGCAGAAGCAAGATGAATTCATCTTATCAACATGAGAAAAATATAGAACCTCCCAAGGTATGGAAAAAGAAAATTTCTTCTTCTGAAAGTTGTGGTCTAGAATTTTATTTAAGAGATCAAAAGAATCTATGGTACATTGACAACGAGTGTTCGAAGCATATGCCAGGTGACAGAGATAAGTTCGTTTCCTTTAATGAAATTAAGAAAGAAAACAATGTGCGTTTTGGTAATAACTCAACTTCTACCATTAAAGGAAAAGGATCTATGTTTTTAAAAGAAAAGATCAAGTCTAAGAATGTATTATTTGTTGATGGGCTAAAACATAACTTGTTAAGTGTTAGTCAAATGTGAGATCAGGGGCATGAATTTATTTTCAGATCAAAGAATTGCATGGTAAGAAATTTGAATACAGGTAAGATCATAAAGATGAGGCATTTGAAAAGTTTAAAATATTCAGAGCTTTGGTAGAAAATGAATTAGATATAAAAATCAAATGTCTTAGATCTGATAGGGGAGGAGAGTTTATATTAGATGAACTTTTTCAATTTTTGTGAACAACATGGCATCAAAAGACAATTTTCCATAGCTAAAACTCCTCAGTAAAATGGAGTTGTAGAAATAACTAATAGAACAATTCAACAAATGGCACATGACATGCTTGATGAGTTAGGATCACCACACATCTTCTGGGGAGAAGCAATACATACAGTGGTGGATATACTTAACAAAATTGATGTTCAAGTAAACAATGCTAAATCTCCATATGAACTCTGGTATGGTAATCCTGCAATTGTCAAACACTTTAGAATATTTGGAAGAAAATGTTTCATAAAGCAAAATGATGATAAACTTGGAAAGTTTGAATCCAGATCTGATGAAGGAATCCTCCTTGGATACTCTTCCAAAAGCAAAGGATATAAATGTTACAATAAAAGGCTCCAAAAGATTATTGAAAGTATAGATGTTATGATTGATGAAGTATCTACATGTACCAAAAGGGAAGCACAAGCGGATGATGAACCTCTCCATACTCAAATCCAAGAAGTTGTAGGAGAAGAAGAAAGAGAAGCATCAGAAGAAGGAAATGAAAGTACAGGTTTGTCAGAAAAGAATCCATCAAGGTATCTTAAAAAAATCATCATGAATCTCAAATTATAGGTGATAAGGAAGCATGAATACGAACTAGAAGAATTGTTCTTGGAACATCTAGTCAATTAGCCTTACTATCCACAATTGAACCTCAAAATTTGAATCAAGAAAGAAAAGTTGAATGTTGGGTTAAATAAATGCATGAAGAACTTGATCAAATAGAAAAGAACCATACATGGGAAATGGTACCAAGGCCTCATGATAAAAATTTAGTCGAGACAAAGTGGGTGTTCAAGAACAAACTAAATGAAAATGGAGAAGTAATTTGAAACAAAGCAAGACTTGTATGAAAAGGCTATGCTCAACATGAAGGGATAGACTTTGAAGAGACATTTGCACTTGTATCTAAAGTTGAAGCCATAAGAATGTTTCTTGCTTTTTCCACCTTTTGTAACTTTAAAGTATATCAAATGGATGCTAAATATGTATTTTTAAATGGGGACCTAGAATAAGAAGTTTATATTGAACAACCTGAAGGATTCATACTTGGAAATGATAAAAATCTTGTTTGCAAACTTAAGAAGGCATTATATGGGTTAAAATAGGCTCCTCATGAATGGTATTATCGTCTTGATAGGTATCTTCAACAACAAGGGTTCAAGAAAGGATTTACTGACAACAATTTATATATCAAATATGACAATGAAAAAATTTTGGTGGTAGTGGTTTATGTTGATGACATCATATTTAGAATTAATATTGAATCTATGAGTCAAGGATTTGCTTCAGCTATGTAGAAGGAATTTGAAATTCAATTACTTGGTGAGCTCACATATTTTCTTGGCCTTCAAGTTCATCAAACTAAAGATGATATCTTTCTTTCTCAAACCAAGTATCTCAAGTAGATTATGAAGAAGCATGGAACGAATGTAAACTTGTATTCACAACAATGACAATAGGATGAAATCTTAGTCAAAGTGATGATTCTCCTTTAGTTAATCAACCCTAATACAGATCTATGATCAACAAATTGCTTTATCTTACTAATACAAGACCATACATTATGCATATTGTTGGGATAGTTGGACGATTTCAAGCAAATCCAAAGGAAAATCATCTTCAAGCAGTAAAGAGAATTTTCAAGTATCTGCAAGGCACTCAAGATTATGGTCTATGGTATCCCAAAAATGCAGATTTTCCACTTCATTCCTACACAAATGTTGATTGGGCAGGTAATATTGATGACCACAAAAGCACTAGTGAAGGAGCATTCTATTTGGGACCTTGCTTAGTTTCTTGGTTCAATAAGAAACAAAGTTCTATTTCTTTTTTGACTGTTGAAGCAGAGTATGTTGTTTCTACCCCTTGTTGTACTCAACTTCTATGGATGATTCAAATGTTGCAGGACATTCAAGTCACTTATCCTCAACCGATACCTATTCTCTATGAAAATATTGGTGCCATAAGTATCTCTAACTATCATGTCATGCACTCAAAAACTAAGCAAATCCCAATTAAATACCATTTTCTTAGAGAGAAAATTATTGAGCAAAAAGTCAAGTTATAATATGCTCCCTCAAAGGAATAAGTTGCAGATATATTTACCAAGCCTCTTCCACGTGTTTCCTTTGAATATCTCAAACAAAAATTAGGAATGATTCCTGCATTTTCACTCCACTAATTGTTATAATAGGTATGTCATGTTCATGGGGAGATGAGGCTATAAACACCAACAATTTACTTTATGTACACAGATTATATAAAAGATAGTTGCATATATACGCAACCTTTGAGCTAGACAATCGTGTATGCCTCTCAGTAATGAAGATGGAGAGGCACAGATTTAGGGGGAGCTTCTCATATGCTTCCATCATTTCATGATTGGTATTTTGGTTTTGACATTGGTTTGCTGCAGTCTATTAGTGGTGCCCTTATGATGTTTAAAAATGATGATTGATTCATATAAGATGATCTTATATTGTTGTTTTTGAGATGGTTCTTGATGTATTTTCTAGTTGATGAGATGGATGTGATTAGAGTTGATGATGAGAAGTTGGCACAGGTTCAGGGGTAGAAGATGCTATGCTTCTAATAGTGCATTGTTGGAATTATGATTTCTTGAGTACTTCTTGTTGCCTGGTGGGTTTATTATGAGCACATATCGTTGTTGCTTTATGATTGTTATTGTTGATTATTAATGAAGATAATTATGTTATTGTCATTATGTCAGAATGCTTGGGCTACTTATGATGTAGTTACATTATTGATTGTTGATACTTCTTAATACACTTGATGAAGAAATCGATCTTGGACTACCTTAACTTCTTGATTATGAAGATGCTCATGCTTCTCTGTAGTTGCTATCAGATGTTTATGTTGTAGATTCCTATATGGTGCATGGTGGTTTTTTATGACTATCATGGTCTTGGTTGAGGTTCCTATTTTTTTTGTTATTAGTGTCATATATCTCTTGATATAAAGGTCATGGAAAAGACCCATGTTTTAAATCATTGTAAAATTCAGTCATGTATGGGCTATTGGAATCAAGTCATTCCATGTATGTAATCCCATTCTAGGACATTAATGTAAACTTTGGGTCCAACATTGATGTAAACCCAATATGTTGGGTGATTGAGGTAATCATGGGATCTTAGAGTCATTGGTTATATGAAAGGTCATATTTGTTTGAGTCTTAAAGACTTGTACTTTTATTGCATATCTTTAGAAGGTCCAACATATGCGTAGGGGGAGTATGGTCAATATGTAGATTTCGTGATTCATATTCAGTAAAACAACACTACAAGGGAATTACTTCATTAATCCCAGTTCAAACCTTTGCCCTTGATGTCAAAGGGGGAGATAAGCTTGATGTTTGGCTAGAGTGTTTGGAAACAAGACTTCGTATTTGAGGATGTGTTTACAGATGTTTGTAGGTGTTGTCCAAACACCAAAGTGGTTGCCATCAAGTCCAAAGGGGGAGATTGTTCGCATTATGGCTATTGTGTTGTTCTTGATGGAAACCTAATTAATAAATATGTACTTGATGTCCACATTGATGGCTATAGAACTAAAGAATATTGGTACAAATTCTACAGATTTTGTGGACAGAGAAATGACAATTTAGTGACAGATGGATAATAAAAGTAAAGTTTGAGAAAGTATACGTGAATCCTATGAATAAGGGTCATGTACATACACAAGTATTATAATTAAAATTCACGTATAGAATTTGAACCATGGTAATTTGGATACCAGGGGTCATTACCATGGTATTGGCGCATAGTAATGGTTGCGCTAATCTTTATTTGATTCCATCAAAGAAACTAACAACGTTACCAAGGGATTTACCTAAGGTATTGGCTAAGGAAAAAGCTATATAAGGAGATGGAGATCAAGATGTTAGGTGTGCAAGTGATGAATTATTAATGAATGATTCGATATAGAACATGTGTGCACTAGGGAGCAAGGAGAAGGCTCAGATATGAAATATTTGAAGATATATTGACATGTATGCTTGATTGATTTACTTGTTGCAAATGTCTAAGTAGCTAACAATGATTAATGTGTTATTATAGTGATGTTGTGATCTAAATGAATCATTTAGAAGTTTGTAGTTTTAAAATTAAATCTTGTGAAGTGTGAATTTATGCTTGCAGTGAAAGATTTAAGATTTTTACACTAGTTTACTTTTGGGTAGTCGCGTATTTATGCGGTTGTGTTTCTGGGTTGCCGCGTATATGTTCAGTAATATATTTATCATCATTTTGAGATCTATACATGGTTGTTCCACATTATAAGTGCATATATATGTTGGTCTACTTAATTACAGTCTCGTATATATTCTGAATTAGATATGGTTTATAGTGTTGCTTAATGATAACTGTTGATGATGTCTGCTCTATTTTTTATTGTCTGTCAATGATGTCTTGATCTGTATTTGGCAATGTTATTTGGGTTGATTGCTATATTGATCAGTTATGATGATTGGGTATGGTTCAATGATCTATGATTGGCTCCGTGCTTGATTTAGTAAGTGATGCAATGTTACAGTGATTCAGTCTACCGAATGATTTAGTATTCAGTATTATAAGATCTGTACATGGGTTTTATGTAGAGGACGCACACATATATGTTGGTTCTTTTAAGAACAGTCGTGTACATATTATGAAGATTCATTTGTTCTGTTTGGGAATTGTATTCAGTAGTTTGATGCTTTAGAGAGTCATTTTATTATCATAGATTCAGTGGTTCATATTTGCATTTCAATATTTCAGTTTGGATATTGATTTTGGTTTATTGTTGGTGTGGGTCCAATATGAAAAATTGATGAAAAGAGGCCTACATGTTGTCTAATGATCGTTTGAGAAGTGGATTCAGTCTGAAACATTTTGAAAAGTGGTCCACAAGGTGTTGAGGGTTGCAACCTCTAGTGACGGGGTAGGAGCTTCCTTCTGGTAGGAGACAGTAAATGACTTTAGGGGGTTGTAGCTCCCTTCCAGTGGGTTTTGGAGAATGAGTGGAGGTTGTAGCCTCCTATAGGTGGGTGCCTGCATACTAGTAAGAGTCTGTACCAATACTAAATGTAATGGAGATTTTCTTTAAATAATAAGAAAGAAGATAGAGACAATAACAACAATGGTTTTATCCCACATTGGGTTTCCACCTAAAATATTGGTGTTCTCTGCGTGTTTCTTATATGCCGTGATTTTTCTTGTTCTTCACAACATACTAGAAATTTATTGATTTAATGATGCAATGGTTAAAGATAAACATCAAATGGAATACATGAAAAATTAATGAATTGGATATACATAGGTTTCCTTCACTAAAGTCACGTATATACACAGGTTGCTTTAAGAACACTAGCGTACATAACTTTGTATATGAAATTGAAAGATAAAGTGAATTAAAATATTGATTGGCCCCCCACCCCACACCCCTAGTTTTTTTCATAACTCCATTTCTCTTTGAGTTTGAGGTACTACATAGATCCTATGATTATTTAATTAATACTCAAAAGATGAAATTGTTTCCTAGTACATTGAAGTATGGGGTTCTTAAATGGTTCAAGGGTCTAGAAACCAATTCTATAAGGACATGGGATGATATGAAAATAATATTATTATAAAAATATGATGATTATTGCATACATCATGATATTAGAGAAGAAGTTTTCAAGATGACTCAAAAAGAAGATGAAAGCCTTGAAGATTTAGTCGAGATATTTAATTATAATGTTAAAAGAGCTAAATTGCATGATTTAGGGTTTGACACATTACAATATATTTTATTAAAGTCCATAAGGGATGAATGGATTGATATTATGAACTTAATGGGTAAAGGAGATGCGTCTCAATTATTTTTTCAAGATATTTGTGAACTGTGCAAACATATTTCAAGAGGAAAATTAAAATATGGTAGGAATCCAAGAGATCCAGTTATGTCAAGAGTAAGTAAATCTGCATTTGGAATGGTAAGTAGAGAAAAACTTGGTAATTTTCTTGAAAAGTTTAAAATTGGTATTTTGGGAAATCTTACTGAACAACTTGATATTTTAAAAGTATAAAACAAGCAAAAAGATGAAATGTTGCTTTATCTATTTTATGCCCTAGATGTAGAAAGAAACATGCATTACGAGAATGTCCTCTTTATAGTATTGAAATTTGTGTTTTATGTGCATAGACTATTGCTACAAAGGATTTTCCTTCAGTACCAAGACTAAAGCTATTTACCAAGAGGAAGCTGGGACAAGTCAAACAAAACAACTTTTTTATGTTGCTAGTAGAAGACCTTGGGAGCCTCATAAAAAAGGTATGGAAAAATATCCTCAATCTTATGCACAACCAAAAAGTAATTGGGACACACCCCTACCATGGAAAATTTGGCCACCTCAACCACAAAACCCATCTTGGACACAAGGATGGAAAGGTCCTTATGATAGAAATCTCCAATATCCTTACTCTTCAACGACATCCTCAATAACAACCTCAGTATTATTATCCACCCCAACCTCCAAAAAGAATCCAACCATAATTACAACCTCAATTGACTACAAGTCAACATCTTCCATTACCATCCACTTCATTTCCAAAAAAATCAAACCAATTACCTGCATAAGAACTCCCCAATCCCAATAATAAAGCACCTAAACAACCCATTTATAATGTTGAAGCCCATAATTTCCAAGATTATATGATAGATCCTCTACATTTAAATGATGTCCAACTTATATTTGGTCAAGTTTTACAAAAGAAAACAACCCCAATTGTCATTCAAGAATATAAAGAGGAGAAAACTCCTGAAAAGGAGATATCTCCTAAATAGGAAAATACTCCTCAAAAGGAAGATATTCCTACACAATTAGATGACAACAAAATAAAACTAGATCCTATAATTCATATATCCAAACAACCTTCTATTTCCTTACACAATCCTCCCTTTCTCAAGAGACTTAAAATTGATAAGATATAGAGAGGCAAATATTTTTACGTAATTATAACATGCTAGATGAATTGAAAAATATTTGCATCAAAATTATGTTGCTTCAAGCTATAAAGGAAATGCCTATTTTTACAAAAACAATAAAGGAGTTGTGTATCAAGAAACCTAGAAGAAAAAGAAAAGCCATTCAAAGAGTACAACTAATAGGAAGAATTGCAGACATTATGATGGGAAAACTAATAATTCAAAAATATTTAGATCAGGGGTAGTCCCATTGTAAAGATTCATATCAATGGTATTAAAATTCCAAACACTTTGATTTATTTAGGTGTCGTCATAAATATCATGACCAAGAATACTATGAATAAATTAAGATTAACCAATCTTCAATATATTCCTACTTTATTGCAATTCACAAATAGATACATTATTAAACTTGAGGGTATATTAGAAGTTGTATCAGTATCCCTATATTCATGGAAGTATCATGTTGACTTTATGATATTAACTCCCAAAACTAATCTAGGATGACATCCATTGATTCTTTCTAAGCCATTGTTAGCTATAGTCAATGCATTCATAAGTTGTATATCTGGTGATATGTTCATTTCTGATGGAAATTCAAGTTCACATTATATCCACCTTCAAGAGAAATAATTGAGATAGAAAATGAAGTATGGATTGAAGATGATGATGAAGACTTTGAATATATTCAACCAGTTTTAACTATTTCACAAAATGATGAATATGATCAATCAATAAATTTAATGAATAATCATGTTTTTCCTTATTGTGAGCAAAATTACTGTGTGCACATGCTAGATCAAAGTTTTCAGGAAGATTGTGTAATTAAATATTTCACAACTTGAAAATAGAAGATATCATTAAACTCTATGGAAAAGTTTGGCAATTCTTTGGTAAAAGTATATCGAAGTAAAACATTAATGATTAACAATAACTTGGAAGAATTTCAAAAGAAACAATTAATAAATATGCTACAAAAACAATCTTCTACATTTGCATGGGAATATACTGATATGAAATGAATAAATCCACATACATATGTGCATCATATTTATATACAAGAGAATGAAACACTAGCAAGACAACCTCAAAGAATGATGAATCCTAATATGAGGGTGATTGTTAAATAAGAGTTACAAAAAATGCTCAATGTGAATTTTATTTATCCTATTTCAGATAGCCAATGGGTTTCAACCTTGTTGATTACACTTAAGAAAAATGGAAAATGGAGAGTTTGCATAGATATCAAGAATTAAACAAAGTGTTGGCATTATGATGCATGTGTTGTACTTGATGGCAACCCACCCGTAGAAGAACAACTCACTTATACATAATTAGATGAATCTACAAAAGAGATATCAGATGTGACAGAATACATGGGATGCAGGACAAATCAAAGGAATCAGATGACAAGTTCTCAGTATGGCAAATTAGCTTTGCCATCAAGTACAAAGAGGTGTGGAATATCTTAAGAAGAGAAAGATCTGAAATCCTGGTGATCGGTTGGTGAGTTATAGCTGGATCTGAATCAAGGTGAAACCTGAGCATTACAAGGCAGATCTACTGATGGGTCAAGATCTTTTTGGCGCATGATCAGATCTGTGAATCTGATAGTCTGGGGTATAATTGAAGTCTGATAAATTGTCTATACCCGGAGGTCTACAGGCTTGACGCAGCGCAGGTGTGGAGGTCCGCAGGTTCGACACAGCGCAGGTGCGGAGGTCCACAGGCTTGACACAGCGCAGGTGCGGAGGTTCGCAGGCTCACCTCAGCACAGGTGCGGAGGTTCACAATATAGACACAACGCAGGTGCGGAGGTCCACAGGTTCGACATAGCGGAGGTGCAGATACCCACAGGTTTCTATTGGTGAAATTGCAGACTTTTCTTGAAATATGTTTTAGCTGTTTTTGTCTATTACTGCAGTATTCAGGGTTCTGAATTGATGTCTGGTTGCTATGTGCTAAGAAGTTATTGATTCAGTATTTGTACAAGGAAGTTGGTTGATTACAGATCTATTTGATGTTTGATTGATATTCATGGATCCAGTTTGAAAATTTATGAAACGTGGTCCCTGGAAGAAAAGAGAAGGTTGAAGCCTTCAGTAGGTCAGCACCTATTTCCATCAGCAACTCCTACAGATGCAGCTGGTAAGAAGCAGTATGAAACAAATGCAAAAGCTGTCAATACTATATTAGGAAGTCTATCTCAATCAGAATTCATCAAGGTTATGCAGCTAAAAAGCGCAAAAGAAATATGGGACAAGATCGTTCTGAGCTATGAAGGAGATGAACAGGTAAAATGAGCAAAATTACAAACTCTTATAATTCAATATGAAAGTCTCAGAATGCATAATGATGAAAGTGTGGCTAGCTATTTCCTACGTATAGATGAGATCGTAAATTGTATGAAAAACTTGGGTGAAGAAATAAAAGAAGTTATTGTGGTTGAAAAGGTTCTAAGATCTTTATCTCCCAAGTTTGACTCAAAAGTTTCTGCCATAGAAGAAAAGTAGAATCTACAAAACCTTACCATGTCACAGCTGCATGGAATTCTAACTGCTTACGAAATGAGAAAAGGAGGACCATCAGACAGGAGAGAAGCTGCATTCAAGGCTTCAGGAAAAGGAGATTACTATGAGTCAGGACATATGTTAGAAGAAGAGGAAGAATAAAATTTTGTCAAGAACCTTCAATGGGGAACTGGAAGATTCATAGGTAAGCTACCTTTCAAATGCTTTACTTATGGAAGAGTCAGTCATTATGCTGCAAAATGTCCTCATAAAGATAAACTGGACAAAGGTAAGGAACCTGTTAGATGGAACAAAAAATAGAATGTAAATAAGAAGAGCTATTACACGCATGAAGATAGTGATGGATTGTCAAATAGTGATGAAGATGAACAAGGTAATGATAATAGACTTTTGATGGCTTTTGAAGATGATGATTTCTTTGATGCTATAAATGAAGAAGGTCTTTATGAAGAAATTCTTAAGCTTAAAGTGTGTTTAGAGGAAAAGAATATGACTATAGATACTCTAACATTCCAACTTGCTGAAAAAGATAAACACAATGAATAGTTAGAATGTGAAATTGTGGGACTTAGAAAAGAAATTGAGAAAACAAAAGCCCTTAATCTCAGATTTGCTAAAGGATCTGAAACTTTAGATGAGATTATCAAAGTGCAACATTTTCCTCTAATGAAGACAGGTCTTGGATATTCCGAAGAAGCATCTCAAGCTCAGAAGCAAGCGCAGAAGCCATCCACCTCCAAAAGTTATCTTGATGCAGCAAGGAGAAGTGAACAAGTTGACAATCGACAGCAAAAGCATAATGCAAATTACCAAATAAATCTGGGGCAATCTACTTCAAGGATGAACAAAAGCTTCAATCGACCACGGGTAAATCATTTTGGCTCAAGAATGGATGTCAATGGAAACTATAGTCATATGGTTGGTAGATTTGATAATCGCAGGAATTTCTTCAATGGCCAATGTTTCTCTTGTCATAACTTTGGTCATAAAGCTGCTCAATGTGTTGCCTATAAGATCATCATGACTAGGGAAGCTCAAAAACAGAGTATGACAGGAATCATGAAAAGAACCTACAATAACTTCTCTTCTCTTGAAAATGAAATAGAGTGTTCTATCTGTAACAATTTCGGTCATGAAGACTCTGAATGCAGAAGCAGGTTTCGGCAAACAACTTAGAAGGAGCCAGCTTCATTGAGTTACAAAACATGGAAAAAGAAAGAACCGCAACCAGAAAGATGTGGGATAGCCTTATATGCGGAAGGATAGGAAAATCAATGGTACATTGATAGTGGATGCTCGAAACATATGACAGGTGATAAAGAAAAACTTCAGCCATATACTACCTTAGAAAGGGAAAAGAAGGTCTCATTTGGAAATGACACCCCTACATTCATAAAAGGTAAAGGTTCTGCTCATTTGAAAAAGAAGGTCAAATCTGGAAATGTTATGTATGTTGATGGCTTAAAGCATAATCTATTGAGTGTCAGTCAAATGTGCGATCAAGGAACTGAGGTAATATTTCGATCAAATGGATGTATTGTTCATGAGCTTGACATAGGAAACACAGTGATCAAAGGCATGAGAACTCCAAATAATTTATACATATTCAAAGAAGGAGAACAACAATGCTATCTAAGCAAGAATGATGAACACTCGCTATGGCACAGAAGATTGGGGCATCTTAGCTTCTCTCAGATAAGGAAAGCATGCAAATATCAGGCGGTTCGTGATCTTCCTGACATCAGAATTCCAAACAATACAATATGCAAATCATGTCAATTTGGTAAGCAAACCAAAACTAATTTCCCTGAGAAGGAAGGATCAGCTAGCAAGCCACTTGAACTGGTCCACACCGATATATGTGGTCCAACTAGGAAGAGGTCACCTCGAGGACAAGAGTATTTCATCTTGTTCATTGACGACCTTTCAAGGATGTGTTGGATAGACTCATGAAGTAGAAAGATGAAGCTTTCGAAAAGTTCAAGTCATTCAAAGCTTTGGTTGAAAATGAATCAGATCGCAGAATCAAATGCCTCAGATCTGATCAAGGAGGGGAATTTACCTCAGATGAATTTTTCAATTTTTGTGAAGAACATGGAATAAGAAGGCAATTTTCTGCTACAAGGACTCCTCAGCAAAATGGAGTAGTGGAAAGGATGAACAGAACGGTTCAACAAACGGCTTGTGCTATGCTTGATGAGTCTGGAACTCCCGCAACCTTCTGGGGTGAAGCCGCATTTGCCGTTGTTACTATTCTCAACAAGACAAAAGTTTGGGTAAACAACACTCAGACTCCTCATGAACTTTGGTACGGTAAGAATCCCATGGTAAAATACTTCAAAATTTTTGGAAGCAAATGCTACATTAAAAGGATTGATGAAAATCTTGGCAAGCTTGAACCTAGAGCAGATGAAGGCATTTTACTTGGATACTCTCCCCACAACAAAGCTTACAAATGTTACAATAAAAGACTTGGTAAAATTGTTGAAAGCATTGATGTAGTGGTTGATGAAGGAGGAAACACTCCTAGGCAGGTAAAATATGAAGATTTCGAAGATGGCGAAGATTATCTGTCAACATCAAATCAGATTCATGATGAAGAAGAAACCCATGAGGCACCAGAAGAACAAATAAGGATAGAAGAAAAGACTCCATCTAGATACGTTTAGAAGAATCATCCAGAATCTCAAATTTTGGGGTAGAAAGAGGCAAGTGTACAAACAAGAAGAACCATTTCAGAAGCTTCAAGCTATCTAGCATTACTCTCCTCCATTGAGCCACAAAATGTAAGAGGCTTGCAAAGATGAATGTTGGGTCAAGGCCATGGAGGAAGAACTCGAGCAAATTGAAAAGAATAAGACTTGGGAGTTAGTTCCTAGACCAAAAGATAAAAATGTCATAGGGACAAAATGGATTTTCAAAAATAAGTTGAATGAAAATGGGGATGTGGTTAGAAACAAGGCAAGACTTGTGTGTAAAGGTTATGCGCAACAAGAAGGCATAGACTTTGAAGAAAATTTTTCTCCAATTGCCAGACTTGAGGCTATAAGAATGTTCCTTGCTCTCGCTAGCTTTCAGAAGTTCAAAGTATTTCAGATGGACGTGAAATCTGCCTTTCTGAATGGAGACTTAAATGAAGAAGTATATATTGAACAACCAGATGGGTTTATCCTTGGAAATGATCCAAAACTTGTATGCAGACTCAAAAAGGCTCTCTATGGCCTTAAACAAGCTCCAAGGGTGTGGTATTATCGGTTGTATAAGTACCTCCATCAACAAGGTTTTATAAAAGGATCAACTAATAGTAATCTATATATAAAATTTGACAATGATAAGTTGCTGATACTTCTTGTGTATTTTGATGATATCATCTTTGGTAGCAATGAAGAAGATATGAGTCAAAATTTTGCCTTGGTGATGCAGAAAGAGTTTGAAATGTCCATGCTTGGTGAGCTCACATATTTTCTTAGTTTACAAGTCCAACAAAACAAAAATGGCATTTTTCTATCACAAACCAAATATCTCAAGTAGATCTTGAAGAAATATGGGATGGAGGATTCGAAACCAGTATGTACCCCTATGGTGACATGATGCAGCCTCAGTGCAAATGATGAATCGGCAACAGTACATCAACCAACCTATGGATCCATGATTGGTAGTCTACTCTAGCTAACAGGTACTCGACCAGACATTATGCATGCAGTAGGGATATTGGAAGGTTTCAGGCAAATCCAAAGGAAACTCATCTTCAGGCCGTTAAGAGAATTTTCAAGTATCTTCAAGGGACTCAAAACTATGGTTTATGGTATCCTAGAGATACAAATCTCACACTTCATGCTTATACAGATGCAGATTGGGCAGAAAGCGTGGATGAAAGGAAAAGCACTAGTGGTGGTGCATTATTCATGGGTCCTAGATTAGTATCTTGGTTCAGCAAGAAACAAAGTTCCATTGCATTATCTACAGTTGAAGCAGAATATGTAGTTGCTGCATCTTGCTGCACACAACTCCTTTGGATGATGCAAACATTGCAAGATCTTCAAATCACTTGTACTGCACCTATTTCCATTTTCTGTGATAATACAAGTGCAATCAGTATTTCAAAGAATCCTGTCATGCATTCAAAGACTAAGCACATACCTATCAAGTATCATTTTCTCTGAGAACAAGTGCTTGAACAAAAAGTCAAGTTGGAGTATGTTCCATCTAAGGAACAAGT
>APFE030400506.1:3827-58045 GCA_000404065.3 Pinus taeda | reverse complement strand
TACAGATCTCACACTTCATGCTTATACAGATGTAGATTGGGCAGGAAGCATGGAGGATAGGAAAAGCACTAGTGGTGGTGCATTCTTCATGGGTCCTAGATTAGTATCTTGGTTCAGCAAGAAACAAAGTTCCATTGCATTATCTACAGCTGAAGTAGAATATGTAGCTGCTGCATCTTGCTACACACAACTCCTTTGGATGATGCAAGCATTGCAAGATCTTCAAATCACTTGTACTCCACCTATTTCCATTTTTTGTGATAATACAAGTGCAATCAGTATTTCAAAGAATCCTGTCATGCATTCAAAGACTAAGCACATACCTATCAAGTATCATTTTGTCTGGGAACAAGTTCTTGAACAAAAGGTCAAGTTGGAGTATGTTCCATCTAAGGAACAAGTTGTTGATATACTCACCAAACCACTGCCTAGGGAGACATTTGAATACCTCAGACAGAAGCTGGGGATAGTTGATGCATCATCTTGCTGTTGAATCTTGTCTGTTTTCAGAGATCATCTGGCATAGGTTCAGGGGGAGCATATGTTCTTCTAATAATGCATTGTTGGCATTATCTTAGAAGATCTTGGTTCAATTTCACAGTTGTTTTGATTTCAAGTGGAACAGGTGCAGAGGGAGAACATGGTTGCTGGTCTGAATGATGATTGACAGATACTTGCTCTCTATATCATGTATTTCTTTTCTTTTCTTATCAAGGTCATGTAATGGCCTATCTTGGTTTCCCCACTATGCCTGGGATGAGTGAAGTAATGTTTGTGTCTTTATCATGTGTAAATTTTTGGTCAATTCCCACTTGGTTGGGAGATGGAGGTATGAGTCTTTGGTGGTAGGAAGGTCATTTATAGTGTATAAAGTCATGTTTCTCCTGCAGAACATCTTCTTGCAGATCTTGCCTACAGTCAGGAGGAGCTTGGACAACACAACAGAGTAGAAAATTCAGCATAACCTCAGGGGGAGCATAACCCTTTTCCCTTGATGTCAAAGGGGGAGAATGAATTTGAGTGACTTGGGGTTGCCATCAAGTCCAAAGGGGGAGATTGTTAGCATTATGACACAGGTTTGGCACTATGGTACAGGTGTTGTCCTTGATGGAAACTCACTCAAATGTCAAATCACAAGTTCAGGCTCTCAAAATAGTAGGAAATGAGAGATCCGCAGGTTCCTGATTCACAAAGCTGCGGTCATCGACAGGTTCTGCAGGAGCACCAATGAAAAGGTGCGGACATGTTCGTAGGTGTACCGAACAAAAAGTGCGGTCGTAAAGTACATGCACTTTCATGCAGAGAAAAGCGCACGCACGTGGGAAATCTTTTGGTTGGTCCATGGCATTTAGTCCAACATTGTTGATCCTATGGTTTTGGTCCATGGTTTTGCATCTAAAGTATTGAACTCAGGTTTTGGGTCCCTTGTATTGGATCTCTATGGTTTTGGACCATGGTTTGAGTAAGGCATAGTCTATAAAAGGGAAAGGAGATCATTTGGCTGAAGATAGAGGTGTGGAATATCTTAAGAAGAGCAAGATCTGAAATACTGGTGATCGGTTGGTGAGTTATAGCTGGACTTGAATCAAGGAGAAACCTGAGTATTACAAGATGAATCTACTGATGGGTCGAGATCTCTTTGGCGCATGATCAGATCTGTAAATCTGATAGTCTGGGGTATAATTGAAGTCTGATAAATTATCTATACCTGGAGGTCCGTAGGCTAGACATAGCGCAGGTGCGGAGGTCCGCAGGCTCGACACAGCGCAGGTACGGCGGTCCGCAAGCTAGACACAGTGCATGTGTGGAGGTCTGCAGGTTCGAGATAGCGTAGGTGCGGATCCCCGCAGGTTCGACACAGAGAAGGCGTAGATGTTCGCAGGTTACCATTGGTGGAGTTACGGATCTTTCTTGAAATTTGTTTTAGCTGCTTTTGTCTATTCTGCAGTGTTCTGGGTTCAGAATTGGTTCTGGTTACTGTTACTATTTTCTGGTTACAACATTCTGAGAAGTGTTTGATTGATTCTATATATTGGGGTTTTCAGTGATTCAGTTTTGAGTGATGTAAAGATTGATGTTGGTTGATTGTGTGGTTCAATGATATTAATGGGTCCAGTATGAAAATGGAATGAAACGTGACCTTCAGATTATGATGTTGTGTTCCATGAGTATCCAGTCTGAAAATTTATGAAATGTGGTACCTGGAGGAAGAAAGAGAAGGTGGTTGCCTTCTGTAGGTCGGCACCTACGTACTAGTACATTAGCTAGTACAAGAGCTACGGGGGTGGTAGCTCCCTTCTAGTAGCATCTGGAAAACGAGTAAAGGTTGGAGCATTTCAATAGGCCTGCACCTACGTACTAGTAAATGGATCGGCTAGTACAAGAGCTAAGGGGGATGTAGCTCCCTTCCAGGAAAGTCTGGAGAATGAGAGAAGGTTGTAGCCTTCTGCAGGTAGAAGCCTGTGTACTGGTATAAGACCGCACCAGTACAGAATCATTGTAAAAGAAGTTTCTTATTAAAAGGAAGATTGAGACGACTTGCAACAGGTGGTTTTCACCCACATTGGGTTTCCACCTTACATCATGGTGTTCATGTGTGCTTCTTGTGTGTGATGATATGTTCTATTTTACTGCTTCTGTTTACTGTTCATATGGATACAGTTAAATCCAACTTGTACCTCAAGATCAAGATAAGACAACTTTTACATGTCCATGGGGTACGTATGCCTACAAGGTACTCCCTTTTGGTTCATGCAATGCACCTGCTACATTTCAAAGAGGGGCATTAGGTATCTTTTCTGACTGGATCCATGATTGTGTAGAAGTTTATATGAATGATTTTACTGTTTATGGGAAAAACTTGAGGAAGCTATGGAAAAATTAGACAAAGTCCTTGTTATATGTAAAGAAGCTAATATGTCATCGAGTCATGAAAAATCCTTTATGATGTTTAACGAAGGAATTTTTTTGGGCCATCATATTTCAGGTGATGGAATCAAAGTGGATTCATCAAAAGTTGAAGTTATCTCCAAAATTTCAATACCAACATGCCAAAGTTATGTTAGAATTTTTCTCGGATTCATAGATTACTATAGAAGGTTTATAGAAAACGTCACAAAGATAACTTCACCACTTTTCAAATTACTCACTAAGGATTGTGAATTTCATTGGAAATTTAATTGTCAAAAATATTTTGAATTGTTGAAATACAAAATATATGAAGCACTAATACCTACCATTTCATCTTTATACTAATGCTTCAGGTACAACTTTAGGAATTGTATTGGGACAAAAATACTTAACTCCTTATGTTATATACTATACATGGAAAAATTGACTTTTGTAGGGTTAAATTATATAGTTACAGAAAAGGATATTTTAACTGTTGTTCATGCCATAAATAAGTTTAGACATTACATCACTTGTTATGATACTGTTATCCATACATATCATTCTTCTATTAAGTATATTATGAAAAAACCAATTACTAATGGCAGAATTACTAGATGGATTTTATTATTATATAAGTTCAATATTACCATTTTGGATAGACTAGGAAAAGAAAACATAGTTGTTGATTTGCTTTCCAGGATGTAAAACAATAAAAATGAAACTCCTAAAGTAGATAATTTTCCTGATGAATATATTTTTGCAATATCTATTAAAACTCCTTGTTTTGAAGATATTGAAAATTATTTAGCTACAAAGAAATTTTCTCCACAATTGTGTTCGATCTCCGTTTTGTCTTATTTTTGTTTATTTCTCTCATGTTGTTGAATGGCTAAATGATTATTTTCGAAGAGTATTTGTTACTTCTTTGTTTTAACAGGATTAAAATAGAATTAATGAGAGTTTAATTAAGGTTTGTATGTTGCAGGATTAAAACTGGTTTGATTATACTTTGGGACGTACTTGCACCATTTCATTTACGTGCCTGCACCATTGCATTTACCTGCCTACACCATTTTATGTCTTCCTACACTATGAAGGATTCCTGAACTACATTCACATTCCTGCACTATGATTCCAATGATCCTGTGTTGCTGCTCTTAATTGCTTCACCAGAACATCCTTTATTTTATTGAAGTTTCTTTTATCATGAATTGTATCTTCGATGATGAAGTGATTTGGGCAGTAATATATCTATGAATTATTAGTTTGAAATAAGAATTCAAAGAGGCTTGCAATGGAAACTACTTGAATGAAACAAGTTCTCTTTGCTAATCTCCAATGGTTATGATCATAAGATTCATTCAAAGCTAGTTTCAGGCATGATCGGAAAGATGGTCTTAGTGCAGGTATCGAACCCATAGAGCCTTTGATATTGGCCCAGACATTTTCACGATAGTGGAACGATGCCATTGCCTGCTATGTCAGATAATGGAGGCATCCAAACTATTTGCGGCCACAACAAGTTTAGCAGAAGAGGATGTAGAACCACTACCATTTCCAAGGGAGAGTCCAAGAATTTCGTATGAGTTAAACTGGGCCCTTGCTTCCAAAAACGTTTTCCCAAAGGAGGAAGCCTATCACAACTTGAAAGATGTTGATTTAAAGAAGCATGGTGCAACTTCAGCAGAACCCACCACTAGAATTCCAGTATTTTCTCGAGGAAACTTCTCTTTGGGGGAAGCTAATATTTCCAAACCACAATTCAACAAGCTTTTGAAACAGGTCACTTCTCATCTTTCATCCGTCCCAAAACTCTTTGTCCAAGATGGAGTTATAGGTTCATCTCCAAAGAGTGATGTGAAAGTGTGATGTGCAACAACTACATCTCTTCACAGTATACTGTGTCGAACTCCAACTCGAAATGATAAGCATTGACGAACTGTGTTATGAGCATTGTTGTTTTTTGAAGATCAAAGGGAATAGAGGGAAACAGGGATGAGGAGCACACTTCTCAACTATCTTTTGTCCGCCAGATTGCAGTCCTCAAGGTCGGCCACTGTCATCTGCCATGGTGCTCCATGGGCTTTGGATAAGTCTAAGTCAATATGAATCTAATCGAAGGAGATATGATGCCAACCTATGAGCAACACACGCAAGGAGGAAATCAATCAAGTCAAATCGCACCTCAACGGCACCGTTCCAAGAAAAGAGCAACGGTTCACAAGAATCATCCATGTTTCGACATTCAATTGCAAACCAACTTTATTCATGGAAAATTGTTGATATCTGCTTCCTATATTCTAATCGGCTAATTAAAAATGCACAGTTGTAATTCAATGCTATATAAGAGATTGTCAGGAGCAAGAATGATCATCTTAATTAGTCAGCTAATCGATCAAGAGAGCTTAGAGACAGGCATAGGGACTGAAGGAATGTGCAGAAGCGAGGAGTCAGTCCCAATGTAGCATCATGAATTTATCGGTTGTGCATCGCTCCTCTGGTTTTGCTGGAGTTAAGTGATGTCTGCATAATGTAAACAATATTTTTAGTAATTAATTGAAGCAATTTCCCAACATGTTCTGTTTATCTATTTGTTGTGTCTAATGATTCTAATTTCTATGTGAACCAGGTCAATTGAGGGTGTGAACTAGCTGGGTTGGCTGCCAGACCAACTCGACACTGCTCTGTGTCTTTTAAACTAAACATCATCTAAATTCTTATTTTTTGTGTCAATTTTATTTATTTATTTACAGTCTCTTTCTACCTTCAATTGATGTTATCTAATTTGTTGCATATGTTTTATTTCCAGTTCTAGAATTAATTCAATTTGTTGCAAATTGTTCCTTTACAAACTATTTCATTTGTTGCATGGTTAATTATATTTGCACTTGAAATATTTTAAATAAACATCGCATCCCTCCAGATTGTATGAATCCACAAGATCGGCTTTGCCTTTATGAGCTCTAGCGTGTAACTCGAATTCTGTAAATTAATCTAGATCTATTAATTTATATTTCAGAATACGAGATCAATTAAATGTTTATGGTTCTGAGGTCTTAATTTATTCATTTATTCGATGTTACAGAGCCCGTGCATCCCTCAAGAAGCACCAATCACATATATTATCTAAAGCTGTGATTTTTACGCTTGCAGAGCCGACATTTATAAATAAGGAAACTACACTGTGTTTGATATCGATAAATGTTTAATTACCATTATAGTTTCCTTTAACTTTTGGACAATTTTACAGGATTTATTTTCAGGACAAGGAAGGCGAGAGATTCATTTAATTTCTTTCATAAGTTTATTTACACAGTAAATTTCCTTGTTATGTTGCTGATGCTTTCAAGTTAACTTTACACAGAATTAGTACAGGCAGAATTAGTGCAGGTAGAATTAGTGCAAGCAGAATGGTTTTGAATTGCTTTTGAATTTATTCCAGCATTTACAATCTTTTTGTTACTGTGCAAGCACTGCTTGATTTCCAGTGGAGATTTCCCTTCTGTTCGCTCGTAATTATAATTTCCTTTTGCATTGATTGCTTTTATTTCCCACATGATTTTAATTGTTTGAATTGGTGTTTCTCAATTTCTCTTTTAGTGCAGGATTTCATTTATTGATGAGATTAATACGCAAGATAGACTAGCATTTGTTTTACAGGTTTCCAAGGGCTTTCTCTGGAATTTCCAGTGTTGCATCTCGAAGTTCATGAACTTTCTGGATTGAAAAATTAAATGTTGGTACATTTATAAGCCCTATACTGCACCCAATGTTTTGGCGCCAGTGTCAGGGAGGCACTCTGGGGATTGACCTAGTTTCTCTTGCAATTTTATGTTCTTTGAATTTACTTCTTTCTTGCACTGTTGCTTTAAGGTTTCTCATTTTCTCTAATGTTGAAAGAAACCCCCACCCTTCATATACACCATTCATGTGCTAACGAATGTACCATTTGGCTTGCTAAAAACAGGAAAATGGTATTTTGAGGAATCATCTAATGAGGAATCTTTATGCTGCTACAGAGACATACAATTCATCCAATGAAGAATTAACAATTGAAAAATTTTATATTTTGATTGAACATAAAAATGATATCATTAAATCTTTAATTTCGAAATTTGATTATTTGTAGGAAGAGTGGGAGCAAGATGAAAACCCGCCACTTATCTTTTGCACCAACTGTAGAAAGAAACACCTCCTTGGAAAGTGTCCACTTAGTAGTCTGAAAAATTGAAAAATTTGTGAAGAGGATCATCCAACAGAACGTTGCCCATCACTACCAAGATTACTGCAGGTACTTAGGAAATCAAGTAAGGAATTGAATCCACTACCAGGTATAACTCAAGGCCCATCACCATTTGATACTTGGAATGATTTTTATTATCCTGAGTAGGTTCCCCAACATGTTTATAATCTTGCAATTTCATGGAAAACTTTTAATCCTCCTCCAATCGAATATCCTACTTCATGGTTGTAGTGGTCCTCTCCTTAGCCCTCATCCTCGAGCTAGATATCACCATGGCCTCAAGAATCGTTTGGATCCTTATCTCCAAGGCAATCTCCCATGCAAATTCAATCATATGAGAACCAACAACAACCACAATTTATTTCCAATGCACCATTAAGTTATCCTCCCCCATGGTCTCAGCCACATGTGCAACCTTACCCTAGCCTTAATCCATACCCTACCCCTTATCCTAATCCATACCCTACTCCTTATCCTTACCCATACCCTAGCTCTCATTCAAACCCTAATCCATACCCTAGACCTAACCCTAATCCACACCCTAGACCTAACCCTAGTTCTAATTTAAAACCTAGACCTAACCCTAGCCCAAAGCCTAATCCCAATCCAAATCCAAACCTTACTCCAAGCATTGACCAAAACCCTAGCCCAAACCATATCATAAACCCTAATCTAAACCATTTGGTTGCACAACAGTTTCAAACACCTATTCTTCCCATTGAACAAAATGTTACATCTTCCATGTTTGGAAAGGGAATGAATTTTGAAACTCCCCCCATTACTATAGAGCATTCACCCCAGGAAGATATAATTCAAAAACCACCAGAGGAGCAATCTTTCATTGGAACTTCTTCTGAAAATGTTATTGAAACTCAAAACCCTAGAATCTCTCTCAACCATTCTTGTCAATTTGAAAATCAAATATTTGATCCTGAACTTGAGGGATTTGTCTTTTGTCTTTCACCAGATTCTTTGTGCCTCCAAGAGAGTGACTATCAAACTATGGAAGACTTGCATCAGTTGGAGAATCATACATATGTGGATTCCATTGAATCCTGGTTTCGAGCAGTCATCAAGCCACCTTATTTCCTCATCATTCGGAAACTCTTGGTACCATGTCAATTGAAGCAATTGGTTTCTCATGATTTGGTATCTCTTGAATTATATTCTTTAAAACTAAGTGTGAGTATAATCAACATTTTTTTACCCACATGGCTTCATTGGAAGTATGCCTTCACTTAAAGGTGATATTTATTTCTTTAAAAATAGGGTAGGGTAATATGAGAATAATGAATAAATATGTTTAACAACACTCTTGAACTTGTGATTCCCTAAAAGCACAGCTTTTGAAATTTCTATTATCATGCACTCTCATGGTAAGACTTGTCAGAAAAAATTTACACTTAATACCTCATATTTTAAAGTGACTTTGATTACGAGTTAACATGTCAGTCAAGGATATTGTTATAAGTTACATGTAATACTTTTCTCCTATCCTTAGAAACTATTATTCAAAACATCTTTTTAAATCCTCTTTGAAGGGATCAATGAAAAAACTCCTATGGTGGACCACGCCTACAAAACTCTAATAAGCTTTCATAAAGAACCCTGACATGATCAACTCAAGGAATATTTTTGGTCATTATCCGAGATGTTTTTTAAAAAATTCTTAGGGTAGCATGACCAGCCTGTAAATAATAGTGATCAAAAAACTTTTCACACCATCCTGCACTCTTAAAGAGTAGATTTTCTTCCCCGCCTATTAAGTAACCCATCTGAGGTTAATCATAATCAAAGTTTTTTTTCTAAAAAAACATAAACAAATTAATTGAGGGATAGGAAGTCTCATTAAGAGCCGACCTACTATGATCATGGGTCCTAAGGAGAATGACATTACCACACTAGTCACCAAGCTAGGGTAATGGATTTCAGTTGAAAAATTGGAAGACGAGAGGTCTCATCGCGAGCCAGCTTGTTCATTCTTGTTAGTTCTCATGAATGGCACTGTTGATAGCTGGTTACCAAGCATGTACAACGACCTTCAATTAACTTCTAAAAAGAGAAAAAGTAAAATGTTCTTAAACGACTCTAAAACTATATCTAATAGGTGGGACAAAATCATTTCATAAGGTTAAAAGGTATCCTTGTCGAGGGTATAAACGCCTGCTGGAAGCAGGGCCATGCCTGTGGTATTAAAGTTAACTCTACACTATAATTTACTTGGTTGTTTTTGCTTTCCCTGAACTCATTATCAATCTCTTTGAAAATGGCTTTAAAATCCTTCTGTTGTTATACCTTGGAGTTATATCTTTTCGGAATGATTTTTATGGATGTGGGACCCTTAGTGCAGGTAATTCACTGTGCCCAGACAAGAGGAGCTTCAAATATACATGGATAATGGTAAAATGATCACTGTGGGGAGGTATTACTATGTCTACTTTTAACACCATGGATTTTAAATCATGTCACTCATATTTACAATGAGGATTTTAAAGTGTAACTTCTGATAGGGGATGCCTCCGAGATATTCTTTTGAAAATTTTAAAAGTTAGTTATTTTATTCAAGTAAAAACACCATTCGTGCAATTTAGTTTTTTATGGTAGCTTTCGTTTTAGGTTTTCTTGAAATCAGTCTAAGCAAATAAAGAGTCCAACAAACACTTTGCTTTTAGAGCAAGCTCTAACTAGTGCAGGAAGTGTGATCATGCAAAATTGCAGGAACATCATTTTGAATACCTACAAATGTTTCTAATTTTGTTTTTTTGCAAGGAAGTAATAGTACCGGATTTCCTTGCCTAAGGACATGTAAGATGGTCAGCATGGGGGGATGTTGGGTCTCCATTTTGTCTTATTTTTGTTTATTTCTCTCATGTTGTCGATTGGCTAAATGATTATTTTCCAAGAGTATTTGTTACTTCTTTGTTTTAACAGGATTAAAATAGCATTAATGAGAGTTTAATCAGGGTTTGTCTGTTGCGGGATTAAAACCAGTTTGATTATACTTTGGGACGTGCTTACACCATTGCATTTACATGCTTGCACCATTGCATTTACCTGCTTGCACCATTTTATGTCTTCATGCACTATGAAGGATTCCTGAACTACATTCACGTTCCTGCACTATGAGTCCAATGATTATGTGTTGCTAATCTTAATTGCTTCACCAAAACATCCTTTATTTTATTGAAGTTTCTTTTATCATGAATTGTATCTTCGGTGATGAAGTGATTTGGGCAGTAATATATTTGTGTATTGTTAGTTTGAAATAAGAAGTCAAAGAGGCCTGCAATGGAAAGTACTTGAATGCAACAAGTTCTCTTTGCCAATCTCTAGTGGTTATGATCGTAAGATTCATTCATAGCTAGTTTCAAGTGTGATTAGAAAGATGGTATTAGTGCAGGTATCGAACCCATCGAGCCTTTGATATTGGCCCAGGCATTTGCATGATAGTGGAACGATGCCATTGCCTGCTATGTGTCAGATAATGGAGGCATCCAAATGGTTTGCAGCCACAACAAGTTTAGCAGAAGAGGATGTAGAACAACTACCATTTCCAAGGGAGAGTCTAGGAATTTCGTATGAGTTAAATTGGGCCCTTGCTTCCAAAAATGCTTTCCCAAAGGAGGAAGCCTATCACAACTTGAAAGATGTTGATTTAAAGAAGCATGGTGCAACTTCAACAGAACCCACCACTGGAATTCTAGTATTTTCTCGAGGAAACTTCTCTTTGGGGGAAGCTGATATTTCCAAACCACAATTCAACAAGCTTCTGAAACAGGTCACTTCTCATCTTTCATCCGCCCCAAAATTCTTTGTCCAAGATGGAGCTGTAGGTTCATCTCCAAAGAGTGATGTGAAAGTGTGATGTGCAGAAGCTACATCTCTTCACAGTATACTGTGTCGAACTCCAACTCAAAATGATAAGCGTGGACGAACTGTGGTTTGAGCATTGTTGTTTTGTGAAGATCAAAGGGAATGGAGGGCAACGGAGATGCGGAGCACACTTCTCGACCATATTTTGTCTATCGAATTGTAGTCCTCAAGGCTAACCATTGCCATCTGCCATGGTGCTCCATGGGCTTTGGATAAGTCCAAGTCAATATGAATCTGATCGAAGGAGATATGATGCCAACCTGTGAGTAGCTCACACAAGGAGGAAATCGATCAAGTCAAATCGCACCTCAACAGCACTGTTCCAAGAAAAGAGCAACAATTCACTAGAATCATCCCTGTTTCGACATTTAGTTGCAAGCCAACTTTATTCATGGCAAATTGTTGAGATCTGCTTCCTATATTGTAATCGGCTAATTAAAAATGCCAAGTAGTAATTCAATACTATATAACAGATTGTCAGGAGCAAGAACGATCAGCTTACTTAGTCAGCTAATCGATCAAGAGATTTTAGAGACAGTCACATGGACTGAAGGAACACGCAAAAGGGAGGAGTCGGTCACAATGTAGCGTCACGAATTTATCAGTTGTGGATCTCTCCTCTAATCTTGCTAGAGTTAAGTGATGTTTGCATAATGTAAGCATTGTTTTCAGTAATTAATTGAAGCAATTTCCCAGCATGTTCTGTTTATCTATTTGTTGTGTCTAATGATTCTGATTTTTGTGTGAACCATGTCAATTGAGGGTGCGAGCTAGCTAGGTTGGCCACTAGACCAACTTGACACCGCTCTGCGTCTTTTAAACTAAATAGCATCTAAATTCTTATTTTATGTGTGAATTTTATTTGTTTATTTATAGTCTCTTTCTACCTTCAATTGATGTTATCTAATTTGTTGTAGATGTTTTATTTCCAATTCTAGAATTAATTCAATTTGCTGAAAATTGTTCCTTTACAAACTATTTCATTTGTTGCATGCTTAATTATATTTGCACTAGAAATATTTTAAATAAGCATTACATCCCTCCAGATTGTCTGAATCCACAAGATCGGCTCTGCCTTTATGAGCTCTAACATATAACTCGAATTTTGTAAATTAATCCAGATCTATTAATTTATATTTCAGAATATGAGATCAATTAAATGTTTATGGTTCTGAGGTCTTAATGTATTCATTTATTCGATGTTACAGAACCCTTGCATCCCTCAAGAAGCACCAATCACATATATTACCTAAAGCTGTGATTTTTACACTTGCAGAGCTGACATTTATAAATAAGGTAACTATACTGTGTTTGTTATCGATAAATGTTTAATTACCCTTATAGTTTCCTTTAATTTTGGACAGTTTTACAAGATTTATTTTTAGGACAAGGAAGGCAAGAGATTGATTTAATTTCTTTCATAATTTTATTTACACAATAAATTTACTTGTTATGTTGTTGATGCTTTCAAGTTAACTTTACACAGAATTAGTACAAGTAGAATTAGTGTAGGTAGAATTAGTGCAAGCAGAATGGTTTTGAATTTCTTTTGAATTTATTCCAGCATTTACAGTCTTTTTGTTATTGTGTGGGCACTGTTTGATTTCTAGTTCATATTTCCCTTCTGTTTGCTCATAATTAGAATTTCCTTTTCGCATTGATTGATTTTATTTCCCGCATGATTTTAATTGTTTGAATTGGCATTTCTCGAATTCATTTTTAGTGCAGGAATTCTTTTATTGATGAGATTAATACGCAATTTAGACTAGCATTTGTTTTGCAGGTTGCCAGGGGATTTCTCTGTCATTTCTAGTGTTTCATCTCGAAGTTCAAGAACTTTTCGGATTGACAAATTAAATGTTGGTACATTTATAAGCCCTATACTGCACCCAACAAATTGTCAGCGAAATAAAGGCAGAAAGTCATCAAAGATTGTGCACCTTATTCTTGGATAGAAGGAGAATTGTACCAAACATGTCCTGATTTGATTATTCGAAAGTGCGTTTGAGAAGATGAAGTAACTGAGATGTTGAAAGCATGTCATGATGAACCATGTGGAGGACATTTTTCTGATAGAAGAGCCGCATATACAATACTTCTTTTGGGATATTATTGGCCTTCCCTTTTCAAGGATGTCAAGGAATATGTCAAAATATGTGATAGCTATCATAGAATGGGGAGTCATATTCAATAAGATGAGATGCCTCTACAATCATAAGTACTAGTAGAGCCTTTTGAGAAATGGGCTCTAGATTTTGTTGGACCCATTAATCCTCTATCCAGGAAAACTAGGTATATACTTATTTAATTGATTATGTTACCAAATGGGTAGAACCTAAGCCACTAACTTTTGCTATTGAAAATGTTGTCATTACATTTCTTTTTGAGGATATTTTTACTCGATTTGGTGTTCCAAGAGAAATTGTAACATATTAGGGTGCACAATTTACATCTAAGCTAGTGCAGAAGATTATGGAGTAGTACAATATCAGACATTGCAAATCCATTCCATATCATCCACAAGCTAATGGACAAGTCGAATCTACAAATAAAGTTCCCAAAGCTATTGTTATGCAACAAACTCACAAAATAGAAGAAAAGATAAATCAACACCTTGAAAATCATCCTCTTCGAGGGGGAAACCTCCTTTACATTACACAAATGAACAATTCTTGGATGATACAAATGAAAAGACCTTCTTTCTATATATAGGAATCTAAGGGGTCATAATATAATCAGAGACGACATAACAATAATAATGTAAGGGCACAACAGTAATAATAGTGGACTTCTATGGGGCACAATAATAGCTATATGGGTACTACATGGTCACAAAAATATAATAAGTGGGTTAACTAATAACAATAAGGGGTTACACTAGTAGTATAGGGACCTAACATGCCCCTCTCCTTCAAAAAGTGATGTCCCAAATGCTTGAGTAGTTTTGGATGATTTGGTATAAAATTATCATCCTTCCACGGGGAATCTTCAGCGGGTAAGTTCTTCCAGTTGATGAGATACTCTGAAATTGATCGATTTCGTAGCTGTCGATTTCCCGGTTCTATGATTGCTTTAGGTTCCAATATGATTTTTCCTTCCTTGTCAAGTTCTAGCAATATTGTTTGAACTGGGATCTTCTGCAACTTTTGAATCAGTTCCCACCCTGATTCGTCATTCTTCCATTCATCCCTTGCTTCATTTATCGAATTTGGTTGGATAATTATACAAACCTCTAGCATTTCTACAGCCATACATTCAATTTCACTCCTTTGGGCATATGGATATTTGTAAGGCCTGATGTTTGGAGGAACACTTCCTAGAATCAAATGAATATCATGATCATGATCACGAATAGGTGGGAGGCCTTTGGGAGTCTCAAATACCTTGGAATGATCGTCTAAGACTTTTTGGAGATCTAGAGAAATAGATGATTTGGATGTGGGAACCTCTAGCAAACACAATTGTGCAATTACGCCTCTTTGTTATTACTTTAGAAGCTTTGTCATTCTGTTAGAGCTTATTATCTGTCCTGGTTTCCCTGTGATACCCCTTAATTCAACTTCCTTTCCTTTCAAAGAAAGTTTCATGAAAAGTTCTTGAAAATTAAAAGCTATTGCACCCAAGGATTGTAGCCATTGGACTCCTAGTACAACATCAACACCACCCATTGGAATGGAAATCATTGGGCTATTCAATACACATTCTCCCATGGATAGCTTGATATTATGGCACTTTCCAAAGAAATTTATCATTCCTCCACTTGCAACCTTCACTTGACACTTTGGTGTTGGATATAGGAAACAATTAAATTCCTTGGCTATATTACAATGAATAAAATTATGGGTAATGCCTGAATCAATCAACACTATTACCTTTTTCTCCTTGATATGTCCTTCTATCTTGATAGTTTAAGTAGTGGTTATTCTAGCCAATGCATTACAAGATATGATCGGATTCATTTCTTCTTTCTCTAGGGTTTTTTCATGGTGTATTTCCTCTTATTTTGACGTTTCTTGTTCCTTTTATTCATCCTCTTCACAATCTATGTAAATTAATTTCTTCTCAGCACACTTATGACCTTTAGTGTATTTACTATCACAACTGTAACAAAGCCCTTTTGCTCTTTTTTCTTCCAATTGTTGTGGTGTCAACTTTGTAGGTTGTGGAAGGCTAGGGGCAACAACACTTCCATATTTATAGTTGTGAGTGGTAGGCTTCCTTGTTGCCATAATTTTGCTTTCCATTTTTCTTGCCAACCTGAATGCCTTCTCCAATGAATCAGGTTCCCAAAGGTGAACCTCATGTTGGATGTTATCCTTTAAAGTCCCTATGAACACACCAATCCTATGTTCCTCTAGAATATATTTTACCCTTATATTCAATTTTTGGAAGTCCTCAATGTGTTCCATCATTGAACCCTTTTGTTTGAGATTTATCAATTGGCTAAAAAAATGTTGCTTTTTGTATCCTCATAATGTGCTATCATTTCTTCCATAAAAATTGCCCAAGTGAGAATTTGTTTACGAGAACAAAGCCATCGATACCATACAAACTAATTTGGTTCCAAATATAAAGTTGCAATGCATACCTTTTGTGTGTTTTGCACATTATGGAGATCGAAATATTGCTCCATCTGTAGTATCCATGTTATGGGATCCTTGCAATCAAAATTCCTCTTATCGATATTTGGAGTGTGGTGGGTCTTCAATCCACCATTAGAGTCTATGAAATCATGATTAACATTTATTTTGTTCTCATCATGAGTTTTCTCTACTACCTTTTTTCTATTATGAAGCCTTTATTGTAGCAACTTTGTCAAACCTTCCTTCAAACCTTCCATGTCTTTCTTCAAATCTTCAATGTTGTCATTATTCGAGTCATGATTAACATTTTTTTTTGTCATTCTCAGTTTTCTCTACTACCTTTTCACCATTAGGAAGCCTTTCTTGTAGCAACTTTGTCAAACTTTCCTTCCAACGTTCCATTTCCTTCTTCCAATATTAAATGTTGTCTTTCATACCATCCATCTTATTTTCCACGTCTTTCTTTAAACCATCCATCTTAGCTTCTGTTATTTTTTGTGAGAGTGAAATTTGTTACACTTGGTCTCGTAATTTTGATATATCATATTGCATTTCTTCCTCTTCTTCATGAGTCATGTTAGAGCTTTTAGGTTTCTTACTAGGTGTTACCATTTTATTTCTTCGGGGCATCAATTAATGATAATAATTCTTCACTATGCCCTTTGAATTCCTTCATACTAATTTTTCAAACCAAATTTATGCAAAATTTTAAAAAACTACACACCTTTTTTCACTTTGTAGGATCTCGATATTGAATCTGAGGTAAATTTGAATTTTAGGATCTCCAAGGTCTGAAACTGTGAACTATAGTATCCCTTTGATTCCTCTTTCCAATGCCACCAGTGTGATCAAAATTGGATTCTCCAAGAAAGCATTATGCCCAATCTCCCTAGATGACCTGACTATACATTTTTTTCAGTAGAGTGAACTTGTATGAAGTGCCACGTGTCATTGTTTCAACCTTTAGACCTGGAAACTTTGGACAAAACACTACAGTCTGTCCTCTTTCTGAAGCATCTTATTAAATTTCAATCTAATACTCAGAGAGAAATTTATGACGATTTTCCCAAGGTCACATGTTTGGGATGTAATTCAGGAGCCTGCAAAAACCCTAAATTACTTGGATCATATATCTGAAACTATAGAAAGACGAGATTTGAAATTCAGACCCGAGCTTCAGCAAGATTTTGTCTCAAATGGGTTTTAATTTCAAAGTTTGAACCTTCGTAGAAAAAAATTATAGTGAAAATTCCACGATGACCTGTTTGAGATGGAATTTTGGAGCTTGCAAAAACCCTAACTTCCTCATATAATATCTCCGAAAATATAGTGATACAAGATCTGAAATTTGAACTTGAGGTTCAAAACGATTTTGGATCAAATGGGTTTTTGTTTCAGCTTCTTAAATGTCACAGAAACAAATTTATAGTGAAAATTCCACGATCACCTATTTTGAAGCAGTGAAGCCCTAGAATCCAAAGCTCTGATACCAAATGTTATGCAACCAACTCACAAAATAGAAGAAAAGATAGATCAATGCCTTGAAAATCAACCTCTTTGAGGGGGAAACCTCCTTTACATTACACAAATGAAAAAAATTTGGATGATACAAATAACAAGGCCTCCTTTCTGTATATAGCAGTCTAAGGGGTCATAATATAATCAGAGCCAACATAACAATAATAATGTAAGGGCAAAACAATAACAATAGTGAGCTTCTATGGGGCATAATAATAAAAATATGGGTACTACATGGGCACAACAATTTAATAAGGGGGTTAACTAATAACAATAAGGGGTTACATTAGTAGTATAGGGACCTAACAGCTATACTGACCAAGACTATACATTTACATAGAAGAGATTGGGTGGATATGATTCAAGAAGCACTGTAGCCATACCAAACCACATGGAGAAATACTATAGGACATACTCTTTATGAGCTTGTCTATGGGAAGAAATTTTTTCTTCCTATTGAATTTCAAGTGGAGACCTATAAGACAACAACAAAATTTGGGCTAGACCTCTCTGAAGCCCATAAACAAAGATTGTCCCAATTGAATGAATTAGATGAGATATGACAAGATGCCATACAAAGAACATGCATAATATAGCAACAAAGGACAAGGTGGCATGATAAATTCATCAAAATAAAAAAGTTACAGTCAGGTGATTGGGCCCTTCTCTTTTATTTCAAGTTTAAAGATTTTCAAGGGAACTTTCAAACAAATTGATTTGGTCCCTAAGAGATAGAAATTGTTTTTGACAATGGAGTAGTTAGAATTAATACCATTGGTGAAGAAGGGATCACTTTCCTTGTCAAGGGGCATAGATTAAATTTATATCATAAGCCCTTGACAAGAGATGAATTTGTTCAAAATTTGCAAGAAAAATCTAATTTAAAGTTGGTAGGAAAAGGAGATCTTTCTCCTCTAGTACCAAAAGACATTTAATGTCTTTTCTCTAAAACAAAATTTAAAAAGAAAAAAGAAAAAATTAATAATAATAATAATAAATGCATAGTTATGAAAACCAACATTGTTGGCATACATTATGTAGAAAATCTTAGTTGAAAACCAAGAGTCCTTCAGTAACTTAGATTTTCATTTTCCCTTTCCTTTTTCCCATTTCTTTTTTCCCTTTCGTCTTTAAAAAATAAATTTTCAGTTGAAAATAATTGGTTTAAAGAATCTGGTTCTCTTTGAGAGAACTCATCAACATTAATGATCATCAACATCATAATCCTTGAGCAAGCAACAAGAGTCTTGAAGAATTGAAGCAAAATTTTGAAGACTGTCAAAATTTTGTAGTTGGTTCAACATCATAGTTGATTCACTAGGAAAGCATTTTGGACCTGCAAGTATGTTAAAATTGGAAACCAGGGCCAAACTCCATGTGGGTCATCTTATTTATGGCAGCTGATATTTTTCTTGGATCCCTCTCATCAAGAGGTGTAAGATTGACCTAAACATCATCCGATTTCGATAAGTATTCATAGAGATATGAATTTATTAGTGTTATGGGACAATTTGTCAAGATTGGCCAGCAACCAAATAAACCCCACTTGTGCTCAAAATTTTAGTATAAATAAAGGAGGACTTCAAGTCATTTAACACTCATCTCTTGTGATCTTTCTCTCCACTTGTTTTGGGTTTTTGGTGGAAGAAGAGGTCTAGAGGACATTCCTTCTATGCAGCCCAAAGAAGGGTCATCTAGGAAAGCCCTAGCCGCAGACTTGTAGGAGATCTGGCCCCAGATCTAAGAGGCCCTAATCCACAACTAGAAGAGCCCTAATCCACAGCTAAAGGGAGCCCTAATATGCAGCAAAGGGAAGGCCCTAATATGTAGCTAGAGGAAGCCCTATGCTACCCTACCTAAGAGTGGTATGAAGATGCCCTAGCCGCAGCAAGAGAGGATCAAGAAGAGGACAATTTGTTGGGTTGATTTGAGGACTGTCCTAGGATTGTTTGAGGGCTATCAAGACAAGTTTGAGTTGTTTTTCAAGGGCCGAGTTGTTGGGTAGTGAAGGGAAAAGAGCTAGAGGGACAAAATGTTGAAGAAGAAGGTGTGTTTGGGCATGCATAGGGACTGTCTCATGGCAATGCTAGGCTGCAGGCCTTAGCACACAGAAAGAGTTGTGTAGAGGGCTGTTAAGGTGGACTAGCCCCTCAAAAGGCGGCTTGGAAAAAGAGGAGGCTTCACTAGGAATGCTACAAATCTTTGAGGGTTGATTTATGGATTGTCATAAGGGTTTAGGGTTGTAGCATGTGCCCTAACCAAGGCTGTCACAAACACAAAAGAAAACATCAATTCAACAGTGTTTTGTAGGGGTGTTGGATCTGTTAGACTCCGTCTCATGTCAGAGATTGATTCTTCTTCAAAACCCTGTTTTGAAGAAGAAATCATTGATGTGTTGTTTTAGATTATGTAATTTATCTTCAGCTCTTCAACTGGCAGGCGACTTCAAGCTCCCATCTCTGCAAAAGCACAAACACAAAACAAAGCATACATCAGACTCTACTGTTGATGAATTTGGTCCAGTGTACTATCAACGACTTCGTCATATGGTTTCAGATAAATTTCAGGACAATGTCTTTGTGCAATTATTTTTGCTCCATCCAGTATCGTGTTGTGAAACAGAACGCTGACGATGCATTTTATGAGCTGCAAAATCCTCAAGAACAAATTCAAGCTTATGTGTTTGATGTGGTTCGAGCAAATCTCTGATGGAGCCTTCAAGCAATACCCCTATTTTGCTCACCAAGTTGGGTTGTAAAGGGGCCATTCATTATCAAACTAAGCATCTTCCAGCATCCTTTGTTTCTAACTTAGCTGCAACCAATGAAGGAGCTGATTATGGGATTCGGTCAACATCTCGTACAGCGTGTTCTGACCTGCTGCAATCAAAGACTCTTGCACCTGATATGAGTTCTGAAAAAGGAAATGCATCTGCTCATGACCAATTCAAGAAGACAAGATTGCTTTCAGAAGATACTCGTAAAGCTTCTGATTTACAAAATTTACCTGATTATATTAGAAGATTAAAATGGGAGAATATGGTTTTCCAGTCTCTTCATATGTTGCGGCAGTCACAGGAAACAGAATTCAAGCTCGCTCAAGAGAAACTATTTGCTCAGAAGGATTTTGTTCTTAGTATCTTCCGACAACTGGAGGGGACATTTTTGGTCAAGGATGGATCAGTGAGATGTATGGTTACTCTTTCGGTGCTGCAGATGTTGGACTCCGCCATAAAATAAGTGATGATTTGATGATTCATCCAGGATATGTTCCACGAGAAGGGACTGAACCTATTCTTTTACATTATGGTCTGTCATTTACTGTTGGAAATTGGTCCTTTGATAAGGCAGAACATCAGGATGATGACATTGTCTATGACTGCAACCGTTTTTTCCCTCCACCACCTTATCCCAAAAAGGTGCAAATTATGGAACCTTATTTGAACAAGAGGCGAGGCTTATTTCTTAGTCATATTTTCGGTTGAAATGTCAACACTCTTATTTGCTGGAAGGTTCAAATTGGAAATAAAATTACAGATGTCTGCATATATGGTCTGCGAAGGAAGGAAGCGGTGGAATTTATGATGTCTGCTGGAATATCAGACAAACTGGGCATTGTAAGATTCGTTTTGGAGGTGGCCGCTTAGTGGAAACTCTGGCTAGAGACACGCAATCTCATTTTGGTGCCGCTGTTTGTTCCTATCGAACGACATTCGATCCATAGGTTTGTTATGTCAGATGACAAGTCAAATAAAAGAATCATAAGTCTGTGTTTATGCTGGTAAAGGCCATGGTTTTGCTCACCGTCCCAATTCTCTTAAGGAAACCTTCCAACAGAAAACATTTTGAAGGGGCGCATCACCTTGTGAACGAGTCTCTTGTTGGTGATATATGCTGCTATCATTTCCAGGTTCTGTTTCTACAGATGAAGATAGGCAACGCATATTTGTTTCTGACACTAAATCATCATTGAATCATCGTGGCAATGCAGATGGAAACGGTTTAGACAGCGCAGGCAGAAACAGAGTATCTATATATTGTAGATAAGTTTGATGGTGGTGGTGGCATCAGGTGAACACTTCAAATAATCGAAAACGTTGATATATTGCTTGGTCAAGAAACCACAGGCCTTCCTGATCAGCAAAGGTTTGAGAATTTTGTTCAAGTGGAACTTCTTGAAGATTTCTTAGAACATTATTTATACTGGCATCAATCATACACATGCCAAAGGACCCTTTTCACTGCACATCAACTAATGTCAATGCCATGAGGGATGCATATCTCTGAAATAGCTTAGAATTCAAGCTATGTGGACCTGCCACAGAGCATCATTTGCGTATGTATCAGCGCATGGCAACGTTCATCAAAGATGCGTGCCAGATAGCGCTCTCCCTGTGCCAGATAGCGCTCTCCCACCCATACAGATGCGCATAGTAAGGAGATTGGTTTATTGAACAGATTACATAGCATCCAATGACACCAATGATGGATTATAAAAGCATTTGCCTTAAAAAAAAAAATTATTATTAAATTTTCATTCAAATGACAAATGTAAAATAGGGAACCACGCCTAAATTTGAAACAAGACATCGATCATAAGCAGAAAAATAGGACTTAAAGCCTATTTTTATTTTCTGTTGCGATTTAGAGTGACACTTGTAATGCCACCTATTCACTAGATTCAACCAGATTTGAGTGGACAGAACGATATTCTCTCTTCAGGAAGCGCTGCTTGTTTTTTTAAGTTTATTTTGTTAGTAATGATAAGAAAGAAAGGCCGGGTCTTGGGGTCGATGGTTTTTCCCCCAGCTGTGTTTTGTTTCATATAAAAAAAGTTTATTTGTAAGAGAGAGAGTGAGAGGGGAGTTTTTTCTGAGTGCTGAGAGCTGGAGGAGAAACTGAGCTTCATTGTACAGTCTATGACAGAGATTTTTAATGAAATTTCACAGCTCTAATTTCTGAGATTCATGTGGTATGTTAATTTAGCATAAGTTTTCCCTTTGTCTCATATGTAAACTGTTATGTTTCATTCACCTCATGATCATTTCTAATTGAGAAAATGAAGTGTTTAGGTAGAATTCATAGTATTATATGCTCTGCCTATAAGTTTGTTCAATTCAATGTTTTCTTCTGTTTGACAAGGATTCAAAGTTATTGTTTGCCCTTGTCAGCTCCTCACCAGTCTTGCCATCCCATTTAAATCTAGATTTGATGCTAAATTCCTTGCCTACCTTGCCTCAGTCGTCAACCTGTGTTGTTCATTATATTTCTCTGTTTGAAGCTGTGATTTTGCCAAACAAGCCCCAAAAACCCCAAAAACTAAACCAATCCCTTATCAGTTTACTAGCCTAAAACCTTGTTCCTAATTGGTCAACTCATCCTATTAAAATCAACCGAGTTTAACCCCGAGAGAGCTTCTCATACTCGTAGGGCAGCTACGAGGTGAAATGGTTTGATGTAGCTTTGAGGTTTGTCTATCTCAGCCTAGGTGAAATCTCAAGTGCTAACAGGATCCTAGTTTAGGATCAATACTAAAGTTGGTTTCTATCCTGAAAGGTCAGCTAGATGTTGTTGTTGTAGGTGACAGCAGGGCCATGTTTGGGTATGATATGTTGGACATATTATGGGACAGAAGCAGTATGTACATTAGCATGTATAGGTACAATTGTTGCAGTGGAAGCAGTATGTACAGCAACATGTATAGGTACAACTGTTGCATAGTGGAGGTAGTATGTACAACTGCATGTATAGGTACAACTGTAATGATTGCATCATAGCGGAGGTAGTATGTATAGCAACATGTATGGGTACAACTGTGAGTGGTGCAAAATAGTGCACCGTGATGGGTAAAACCATGACTGGTTACATTTCTGTTACAATAGAAGCTCAGTGAATGGGTGCAGCATGATTACAAGATGCAGCATGATGGAGAATTAGTTGAAGCAACTTGTCTTCGACTGATCTCATGTATCATCTTCTTAGAGATGATCTATGCTCTTATCTAGATAAGTCAAAGTGTTGACTTCTGTTGTAAATGTACTATCTCTCTCTCTCTCTCTCTCTCTGTGGAACTATTGAAGAACATATAAGAAGAATTGGTCAAGGGTTTCCCCACATTGGGGTTTCTCCCTGGCTAACGCCACATCTTTTGTCCTCTTGTCTTGGCTTGTCTTCTGCAATTTATGTTTATGTTTTATCTACAATTTACTTTAATGCTGATGTGATTGCTAATCTGGAAAATATATTGAGCTAAATATGAAAATTGAAATAAATTGCTCTAAGAATAGAACATACCTAAACATAACATGGTATTAGAGCTAAGGTAAAGACAATTCCCAAGCAAGAGTGAAAGAGCAATCACCGAAGACAGTTAGGAAAGGACAAAAGGATCAATGATTTCCTCATCCCTCTTCAAATTCACCGAGGGTGAAATCGAAGCAGAGAATATTATCATAATGGAGCAACAAAATATGGCCTACCTAAATATCACTTCATTGGGAAGAGCGGATCTCAAGGTGGAAGGAAAGACAGATAACTAGTTCGGCCATTATGCGAAGGAGTGTCCAAATGGCAGGGACACATCACTTGATGATGATAACAATCATTCTAGGGACATCTTCAATGGTCAGCGGAATGACAGGTAATGCAAGTCATCAAGGAAACGGCTGACTCTTTAGAGAAAGCAAGGAACTCCAAGTATGAAGAATCAAATGTTGTTTCTGATAAGATAAAGAAGTGATATCTTGTATTGGCCCTCTCCTTTGTCAAAGCCCCAGGGAAATGTCAAATTTGTGATTTTCCCGAATGACTTGGAGTCCTTGAGAGACCTTCGTATAAGGGTCCTACATGTTACATGCACTGAGCTCTAAGAGATATGGGGGGCTTGGGGTACTTACTGGAGTGACATACGACCACAGGGAAACTCACCCTCTCCTGGTGGTGTGCTATGTACAGGGTGACAGGTTCAACCTTTCCCTGTGGTACCTCGTGCAGACTATGGAACAGGATGATTATTTCTCCTGTGGGCGAGGATGATTATTTCTCCCGTGGCAACTATGGAACAGGATGATTAGTTCTCCTGTGGGCCAAGATGATTAGTTCTCTTGTGGAGACCAATGGACAGGATGATGTGTTCTCCTGTGGCTAAGATGATTAGTTCTCATGTCGAGGCATCCTACCCATGCAGTCTGGGACTCATGGGAAGTACCTCTCATCTTATCAATGAGCAGGGAAATGGAGTTAGGGACCATAGTAGTACTATCAATGGACGCATCATTGTATCTACCACACTCCCTATGTTAAGATGACCTCCGTTGATCTGGGATCAACGAAACTAATCTAGGATCAGAATGAGTGATTTGAGACACTCTCTTGTGATATTGATCTAGGATCAATAAAACTTGCTTCAGGTCAGTAAGATGAAACTGACTTTGGGTCAGTAGAGAATGGTATGAGACATTCTTGATCAATTCTTCTTCTTCATGGTTCAGTAGAGCATAGCATAACTGAGCAGAGCTCAACAGAGAAGAGAAGAACTAAGCAGAGCTCAGCAGAGAAGAGCAGAGTAGTGCAAGGCACTAATTGCAGAGATAGTACAGTCGTACATATGGATCAACGGATGGAGTTCTCCCTAGTTGAGAGGAAGTGTTAAAATTGGAAACTAGGGCCAAAATCCATGTGGGTCATCTTATTTATGACAGCTGATATTTTTCTTGGATCCCTCTCATCAAGAGGTGTAGGATTGATCTAAAGATCATCCGATTCTGATATGTATTCATGGATATATGAATGTATTAGTGTTATGGGACAATTCGTCAAGGTCAGCCAACAACCAAATAAACCCCACTTGTGATCAACATTTTAGTATAAATAAAGGAGGACTTCAAGTCATTTAACACTCATCTCTTGTGATCTCACTCTCCACTTGTTTTGGGTTTTTGGTGGAAGAGGAGGTCTAGAGGAGATGCCTTCTATGCAGCCCAAAGAAGGGTCATCTAGGAGAGTCTTGCCACAGACTTGTAGGAGATCTAGCCGCAGATCTAAGAGGCCCTAATCCACTATTAGCCTTAATCCACAGCTAAAAGGATCCTTAATTTGCAGCAAAGGGAAGGCCTAATCTGCAGCTAGAGGAAGTCCTATGCTGCCCTACCTAAGGGTGGTATGAAGATGCCTTAGCCGTAGCAATAGAGGATCAAGAAGAGGACAATTTTTTGGGTTGATTTGTGGACTGTCCTAGGACTATTTGAGGGCTATCAAGACAATTTTGAGTTGTTGTTCAAGGGCCGAGTTACTAGGTAGTGAAGGCTAAAGAGCTAGAGCAACAAAACACTAAAGAAGAAGGTGTGTTTGGGCATGCGTAGGGACTGTCTCATGACGGTGCTAGGCTGCGGGCCTTAGCACATAGAAAGAGCTGCATAGAGGGCTGTTAAGGTGGACTAGCCCCTTAGAAGGTAGCGTGGACAAAGAGGAGGCTTCACTAGGAATGTTGCAAACCTTTGAGGGTTGGTTTGTGGATTGTGATAAGGGTTTAGGGCTGTAGCATGTGCCCTAACCAGGGCTGTCACAAACACAGAAGCAAACATCAGTTCAACAGTGTTTTGCAAGGGTGTTGGATCCTAGTTTAGGATCAATATACAGTTGGTTGTTGTCCTAAAAGGTCAGCTAGCTATTGTTACTGTAGGTGATAGTAGGGCTATGTTTGGTTATGATATGCTGGACATATTATGGGACAGAAGCAGTATGTACAGTAGCATGTAGAGGTACAACTGTTGCAGTGGAAGCAGTATGTACAACAGCATGTATAGGTACAAATGTTGCAGTGGAAGTAGTATGTACAGCAGCATGTATAGGTACAATTGTTGCATAGTGGATGCATTATGTACAGCAGCATGTATAGGTACAACTGTAATGATTGCATCATAGTGGAGGCAGTATGTATAGCAGCATGTATGGGTACAACTGTGAGTGGTGCAGCATAGTGCACCGTGATGGGTACAACCATGACTAGTTGCATTTCCATGACAAGAGAAGCTCAGTGAATGGGTGCAGCATGATGACGAGATGTGACATGATGGAGAATCAGTTGAAGCAGCTTGTCTTCAACTAATCTCATGTATCATCTTCTTAGAGATGATCTATGCTCTTATCTAGATAAGTCAAAGTGTTGACTTTTGTTGTAAATGTACTATCTCTCTCTCTCTCTCTCTACTGAACTATTGAAGAACATATAAAAAGAATTGATCAAGGGTTTCCCCACATTGGGTTTGTCCCTGACTAACGCCACATCTTGTGTCCTCTTGTCTTGGCTTGTCTTTTGCGATTTATGTTTATGTTCTATCTGTAGTTTACTCTAATGTTGATGTGATTGCTAATCTGGAAAGATATGTGAAAATTGAAATAAATTGCTCTAAGCATAGAACATACCTAAAATTAACATGGTATCGGAGCTGAGGTGAAGACAATGCCCAAGCAAGAGTGAAAGAGCAATCACCGAAGACAGTTGGGAAAGGACAAAAGGATTAGGGGATTCCTCATCCCTCTTCAAATTCACCAAGGGTAAAGTTGAAGCAGAGAATATTATTAGAATTGCGCAGTGGAATATGGCCTACCTAAAGATCACTTCATTGGAAGACCGGATCTCAGGGTGGAAGGAAAGGCAGATAACTAGTTCGGCCATTATGCGAAGGAGTGTCTGAATAGTAGGGTCACATCACTTGATAATAACAATCATTCTAGGGACATCTTCAATGATCAAAGGAATGACAGGTAATGCAGGTCATTAAGGAAATGGTCGACTCTTCATAGAAAGCAAGGAACCACCCCAGGTATGAAGACTCAAATGTTGTTTCTAATAAGATAAAGAAGCGCTATCTTGTATTGGCCCTCTCCTTCAAATTCTTTAGGAAACTAGCCTATAGATTGTAATGCTTCAAGGCACTTCATTGGATAGATGGGTGCACTCTCTAAATTGGTAGAGATGGAAACATATGTGGGATTATACTTGGAGCCGATGCCACCTGTCCCGGAAAGGGTGTAGGGAATTTTAACTCTCAATTGAATAAGGGTAACTCGATTCATTTACAGAATCTCTTTTATGTACCTAATCACAAGAAACCTGGTGTCCATCTTGGAAATGGAAGTCAAAGGTTTCATGGTGGCATTCATCGATGGACAGGTACGTGTTAAAAAATATAATTTTCAAAAATTCTTTTTCTCATGGGTTTAGGGTTGGCAATTTGTATCAAGTTGCAGGATGGTCAATTGGGGATCATGTCAATGGACATATCGCATCTATAACACTGGAGGTCTACCTATGGGGCCCTACCTGATGTGAGTCAAATGGTAATAAGGATGTTTGAATTCAAGTAGAGCATGAAGGTACATGTCTAAGATGTACCAAAGGAAAATCTTATAAGGGGACCATTCCTCTCATGCAGCAGGTCCATAGGTTCGGAACAACCCGAGGAGTTTGAGATTCATGATCGGGAATATTCAAAAGAAACTGACTTCGGGTCAGTAGAGAATGGTATGAGACATTCTCAATCAATTCTTCTTCTTCATAGTTCAGCGGAGCAGAGCAAAGCAGAGCTCAACAGATTAGAGCAAAGCTTAGCAGATCAAAGCAGAGCAGAGTAGTGCAGGGCACTGATGGCAGAGATAGTACAGTCGGAAATATGGATCAACCGATGGAGTTCTCCCTAGTTGAGAGGGAGTGTTAAAATTGGCAACTAGGGCCAAATTCCATGTGGGTCATCTTACTTATGGCAACTAATATTTTTCTTGGATCCCTCTCATTGAGAGGTGTAGGATTTATCTAAAGATCATCCGATTCCGATAAGTATTCATGGAGTTATGAATTTATTTGCGTTATAAGACAATTTGTCAAGGTCAGCCAGCAACCAAATAAACCCCACATGTACTCAACGTTTTAGTATAAATAGAGGTGGCCTTCAAGTCATTTCAACACACTTAGGATCTCTTCCTCTCTCTACTTGTCTTTGGGTTTTAGTAGGAGGAGAGATCCTAAGGAATAATGTTGCCCTAATCCAAAAGGCAGAAAGCTGGAACTACTGGAAAATCCGGAACTGTCAGAAAAACCAGAAAAGTCGGAACTGCCGGAAATGTCGGAACTGCCAAAAAAGCCAGAAAAGCCAGAAATGTCAGAACTGCCAGAAAAGCCAGAAAAGCAGGAATTGTCAAAAAAGCCAGAAAAACCGGAAAAGCTGGAACTGCTAGAAAATCCAGAACTGCCGGTAAAGATGGAAAAGTCGGAAAAGCTGGAACTTCTAGAAAAGTCGGAAAAGTCAAAACTACCGGAACTGCTAGAAAAGCTGGAAAGCCGAAAAAGCCGGAATTGTCGGAACTAACAGAAAAGCCGGAATCGTCGGAAAAGCCAGCAAAGCAGGAAATGCCAGAAAAGCCGAAAAAGCCAGAACTGACGGAAAAGCTGAAAAAACCGGAAAATACTGGAATTGTCAGAACTGCCAGAAAAGCTGAAACTGCTGGAAAATCCAAAATTGCCGGAACTGCCAGCACTGTTGGGAACTGCCGGAACTGCCAGCACTGTTGGGAACTGCCAAAACAGCCAGAGCATCTGTCGCTGAAGCAGAGCTGCATTCAAGGGGTAGCTAACTAACATTGGGACAGTTGTATGGTACTTAGTAGAAAATACACCACGCATGCAATGTTATAGCTAGCATGCAAGAGACAACTAGCATGCAACAACAAGCATGCTAAGCACAACAAGCATGCTAGGGACAACAAGCAAGCAAGGGACAATAAGCAAGCAAGGTGCAGCCAACACATAGGTCAGGATGGCAACATGGTGTAGCAATGGCACATAATGCAGTACAGTGATGGGTACAATCATGAATAATGAAGCGTGATGAGATGCAGCGTAGTGATGATGGGTGCAACATGGTGTAGCGCGGTGAGGTGCAACATGATAATGAAATGCAACACAATGATAAGTGAAGGAGTCACCTTGGAGAATTAGTTGAAGCAACATGTCTTCAACTAATCTCATCTATCATCTTCCTAGAGATGATCTATGCTCTTATCTAGATAAGTCAAAGTGTTGACTTCTATTGTAAACATACTCTCTCTCTCTCTCTCTCTCTGCTGAACTATTGAAGAACATATAAGAAGAATTGATCAAGGGTTTCCCCACATTGGGGTTGTCCCTGGCTGCGCCACATCTTGTGTTCCTCTTTCTGGCTTGGCCTTCTGCGTTTATGTTTATGTTCTATCTGCAATTTACTTTAATGCTGATGTGATTGCTAATCTAGAAAAGATATGGAGCTAACTGTGAAAATTGAAATAAATTGCTCTAAGCATAGAACATACCTAAAATTAACACTACTGCTAACTTTGGAGAAGAATTGGAATTTTTACCCTTGAAACTACTCAGAAAATTATGAAAATTTAACCCAGATATCCTCACATGAAACCCATAAAAACCTAGAAATGGTTTTTCTTAACTCTGAGCCAAAATCGAACCCACAATGTGATGCAAACTGCACAAATAATCAACAATACGCCCTACAATATGAATGCACGATTCTAGCCCAGACACTGCCCAAAAAATTCTATAAAATTAGCTATTGGCTCCTCACACCCAAACCCACAAAACCCATAAATCGTTTGGGCTAATTCTAGCTAACTCGAAATGCCCAAAGTAGAGCGAATTTCCAGCTACATAGTTTTGTGCCCAACCAAAGAGGAACCACTGAGAAATGATAAAACTCTCCGATGAATCGTTGAGAGATGATTATGCACAATATCCACTGGAAAATAGCAATCACTCTCAATTAAAAACTCTTGGAAAATACCAACACCAAACACCAACAAAAACTATGTTCTCCAACCGTTGCGTAATCTCTATAAGAGAAAATATGGCCCAACGAAGATATACAAGAACAACTCTGAAAAATGGTACCAAACACCTCCTCTAACCAGTCGAAAATCTCCTGCAAATACCCAAAACATGTAATAGAAAGATGTTGCTCCAAATAACCTCCGAGGTTTGTCTTCTGTGCCCAGAAATACCAAATTTTTGTGTGAAGTTTTTACAATAAACTCAAATGGAAGTCCTGAAATAGACTCCCCCAAAGCTTCACTAGGGAGACACTCAAAGCTCTCCAAAGTTAGAGGTGGAATTTCCGCCTAAAAAACCCTTGTGCTAAGAAACACTAGTTGTCTTGGTTGAATAGCTCAAGAGAACTCAAGTTTAGATGTCAAATAGACATGATATGATAGAATGATTTGCAATTGAGTTCCTCCTCCTTTTATAATTATTCATGGAGCCTCCCCCTAGCTTATAAATCCTCCCTTTTCCCTTATTATTCTATTGGTGGGGGCTATTTTCCACTTTTTACCACCATTTGAATAAAATAATAATAATTTTCTCCTTTTTATTTAATATCTCCAAAATTGGCAAAACTCCATAGCGAATTTTGCACTCACACAAATTGGAGACATGAGAGTCCTCCCCGCCAAAAATTGCTTGTCCTCAAGCAATCCCCGAACAAGCGCCCCCCACTATTTGCTGGCCCATACGATCACTCCAAACAATACCAGGGTCCCAAATGTGCCACTAAGTCATCCCTATCTTATGCACTGTCCTATCATAAAGGAGTCTCTCGATACCAACATCCCAAGCCATCCTTATCAATGTGAAACACCCCTTGCTCCACCCATTGTCCAACCAGGTATAAGTCCAAGAAGCCCTCTACATACTATCCATCAGTAGAGCATCATGATAATAAAAAATCCCGAGAAACTCATCGTGAAGCTGCCCTACTGAGTAGTCAATCTCTTGTACTTCAAGAGTAGGCTCCTGAAGATACAATCCAACTCCTGTGGAGATGAATTCTCACCCACATGATCTCCCCATGATCTCCTCCTGCTGATCATCCCTCCATGCTGGTGAAGTCCCCCATGCCAATAGAAAACCACTAAAATCCAATGGAAAATCTAAATGATCTTCCCCTGTAGGAACTAGATCACCGGTAAGGGTAGCTGAACCATGAAATCCTGTGATGCCCAGATCCCATGCTAGCCTCAAAAAGGTGCCACCATGTCGACGTTGCGCCACTCTGACTATGATAGACTACACGTCGTGCACAGACTGTATCCTCCTCTCCTGGAACCTGATGGAAAAAAATTTGTGAAGGCCAAGCTCATCTTACCTTGGCTTCTCCACAATATCAATGTCTACCCATTTATTGTCAATCTAGGTCTGAAGTAGTAACAAGGAAACTTGGACTTGGTATGCAATGAAGGCCTCGATGCTCCCCCATATGTCAAACCAAGAGTGAGCTAGGTCACTCTCTTCCCTTGTCCCGCTCGTCACAAAATAGAGTGACCAATCATCAAACTGAATCCTTGGATCCCATATCCATATCGACTGTAGCATAGTCCTGACAACTGTTGGCACCAACTTGTACCATGTCGTGGGTCCCTACATGCAATCAATATATGTATTCCATACATCTCGAATCAGTCTAGTGCATGCAAGACTACCTTGCGCCTGTCATACCACACTGTGAGATCTGTTATCGTGCCTCCTATAGGTGCTGCCCAAAACTGCCTGGAGTCTAAACATTTGCTTGCAAGATGGTTCCACCAATCACTATATATGCTCCTCAGACATCTCAGAATGTATCCCCCAATAGGTGTTATGCACCTCCCTAAATGTGGGCTCAAGGGTGGAGCACATGCTACCCGTGCAACAGGTCAAACCATCCCCAAGCCTGCACCTGCCAACTTTCACCTTCACTATATGCCACGACCATAGTTTTAAAAACCGGCCAGCTTGAACCGGAAATCGGTCAAATCGGTTGGCTTGAACCGAAATTGGTCAAACTAGCTGGTTCATTGGGCAATCAGGTCAAACGGACAAAAACTCGGTTTTCCCATAAACTGACCGACTCCTTCATAAACTAGTCTGTTTATTGCCAGCACAGCTACAAACCCCGCTTAATGAATTTTTTTGAGTTTTGATACTGTTTTGAGGGAATTTTGGAGCTGTTTCTCTCCAAAAAAACCTGCCTAAGAAAAACATGCCCCCCTCTCATTTGCCTCACACATATCAACCCTAGCAACACTAGCAATCAATGCCAAATAGTAATGTTAAATTCTTAAAGTAAAGTGACATTTCCTTTATTTTCATTTTCATTCGTTTACTTAAATTTTTAACATTACCATGAAATGACTCAGGATGTTTGTGAGTGGTTTCGACCTCATTGAATTTCATATGGAGAAACTAGAATTTCAAAGTTCACTCAAAATTCAACAAACTTAATGGGTTTTAGGATTTCATGGTTTGGGGGTTTGAAATGTTTCCATTTGATTCTTTCATGCATGAGGGTATGAGATTGGTGTTTGATCAAGAACATGAACCCCAAAAGGACCTTGATGTTGGTGGCATTGATTTTTGAACTTTGTTGATGTTGGTGGTATTGATTGTTGAACTCCTCTACCCTGGCCTTAACAATAATGTATCCTTCACTCAAAGGAAAATAATTGGTTAGGAATGCTAAGCTTTTTCTACCACATTATAAGGCTGAGGAGATGAACCCTTCACTCAAACCAAAATCACTAGTTAGGCATGTTAAACATTAACATCTATCATATTATAAGGTTGAGCAATCCAAGTTTGAAGACTTTGAGCGAGATGATGTTTATGTATCTCTTGTTGATGATCCCATTTTTAGTAGCACTGAATCAATGATGGGTTTCATGAGTGACCATGTTGATCAGTGATTTGTAGTTTTGATGTCTATTTTTGTTGCTACTACTACCACTATTGCTAAGGTTGCAGAGGAGTTTTAGGAGTCCTCAAACACTCAGCCAGATTATTTATGTAGCTCATGTTGATGATCCATTGTCTAGCAGTGGTGATGAGTTTGATCATGATGAGGAGTGATCATGTTGATCATTGACATGTAGACTTGTAGTAGGCCAGTGATCCCATAGCTTATAACATTGTTTTTGGACTCTAGAGGCCATTTAGAGCCTCATTGATTATGTATTATGTTGCTGATATGTATTGCACTCGGTGCCAATTTGATATATTCACCTTTACTTCGTATTTAGATAAGCACACTTTGCATATTTTATCTCTATTGGTTTGGAATCATGGTTTTAAATCTTAAAAATAGTTTTTTTCATTATAAACTAAGTATTTCATGTATTTTTTTAAATATTGGTTCATTGAGATCTGACGAGTCCCAGTTTGAAACCTAGTTTGATAGGTGGACCGATCCGGTCACCCATTCTGTTTTATAAAATTATGGCCACGGTTGGAATGCCTCTCTCCTTATGCATTGTGTCCTATCCATTTGTCTCAGATGAACCTCCTGGGTCCCATTGCTCATGATGAGAGCATCAAGAGATGATAGCCAAGTCACCTGTGTCAATGTGTGATGTTGGAGAGTGATAAACGGAAGGTCGTGGTTAGCCCTGTGATCAACTCGCTCTCCAAATATGGTTGTGCCAAATCCAATGGTGTGTCTGACGTCCCCGTCAGGTGATCTTTGGTGGAAACAATCCAAAAAACTATTGTGCATCATCATGCTTTTTTGTACGTAAATACACACCCTTGTACTCCTTTGCATAGCACTGAACTCCGTAGCACAACTTCGTGCACCATTGGATACCAACGCTCGCTGTCGTACTGTTGAGTTTGAGTAGCATCGAATGTGCTCTAGCTCTGAAATTTTGTGGAGGGGATAGAACACATGAGATCTCCAAGGCCCAAAAATCGTTTGGTGAAATTCCACCCGGATTGTATTTTATTAAAATAAAAAATATTTTTAATGGAGTTCCTAAGTCTAAACTTAGGAAAATAAAATTATTAATGGGTATTAATGAAAATATGGGTGAGAAGCTTCTAAGAGATGAGGATCAAGTCTAATTTAATCTTAGCCGTTTATTAGAGACTTAATCTCAAACATTGATTCATCAACAGGAAAAGTATAAGAGGAGGCTTGAGGGTCAGTTGGAGATACACCAAGTGAGCAAATTGATCAGTCAGTTCGACTTTCTGGGGCACGGTTTGCTGAGAGAATCTAACCAGTGATCTCTTGCAGTGAGAGGGGAAGAAGCAGAGATTTGGATTGGAAAGTAAGTTCTGAGCCAAAGAATACGTGGAAGAGAGGCAACTTGAGTGACAGGAAGACAACGCAAAGGTATACGCAGCCTAGGAGGGGCTCACGCAGTCCAGGAGGGGCTCATGCAGTGGCGGTGAAAAGTGTAGTCTATAGTTCGACATTTTGCAGCAAAAGCAAAGTTTTGAGTCGAGAGGATTGAACGATAGTCTTCATCCAACAGATCGATCCAATAGTTGGGGTGACGCGGTCCTCTAGAGGCAGGACCCAGGGCCATGGAGTGTTATGTAGGGACTGCGCAGTATTTGCTAGGAGGGTGCTAGATCACTCATCGAATCAGCTGAGGCTTGGGGATGAGGTAAACCCTCGTATGTATTTCTTGTTGCCGTGATTTCTCTGTAAGGTTTTCCAGTGTGAGAGGAAACCTGTTGTACTCAGGTTCTGCTTGCTTAATAATATAAAACCCTCTATCTATTGCACCGGTTTTCCCAAGTTGGGTTTTTCCAGGGACGTGTTGTCTAAAAATAACGGTGTCCCTTGTGTGTCTCAATTATTGCTTCAGTTTATGATCTGTATACCAGTGTAGATTGCAGTAGTGTTTACATCATTGTTTATGTAATTAAATAACTTGTTGAATGAAATAACAAGTAGGAGATGTTAAACCAGTCACTGCAATAGGATTTATGTTTCTAGATTCAGAAATTCTCACATGGTATTAAAGCGATTACAGACGATAGGACACTGAAGCCATCAACTAAGAAGATCCAGCAGAACTGTTGCAAAGAGGCAGCTATCCCGAGTGACACCGTTGTTCTAGAGCCTAGGAAATAGTTGAAGGAGTGATGTAGAAGCTCACGCAGTGCCCGTGTCATCTTTCTGAGCCAGGAGGAGGTGACGCAGTAGCCAAGAGGAGCCCACACAGTGACTGCGTCAAGTCTTTGGGCCAATGCAGAGACTAAGGGGCAGATCAAACTCATGCAGAGCCACATCATCTTTTTGGATCGAGAAGCAGTGATGCAGTGGCTGGAAGGAGATGATCTAGCTCACATAATGACTGCATAGAGCCTGAGGGGCTTAGATCCATCAGTTTACGGGGCAGGAGGAGAAGTGCAGGTCAGATCTATGGTGCTGGTGGGACACTATTGCTGTTGTTGTAGAACAGTGTTTGAGGAGACGAAACTGAGGTAGAGGGAATCACTGCCTTAATAGATTTCTTGCCAAAGAAATCTAGATTTGAGTTGCTGAGCAGCAACAAAGGAGGATTGAAGAGAGGTGATTCGACAGTATTTGGTGGAAGGATTTTCGTGAAGGAAATTAGGACTCAGAGGGAGCTTGTTCCTTAGAGGATTTCTCGCAGCAAAGAAATCCAAATCCAAGTTTTGTTGGGGTAGCAATGAAAGACGGAGAAGAGAACATGTTCGACACTCATTTGAGTAGAGATGGAAGTTAATGGACTAAGGGATAAGGACAAGTTGGATGGAGCGTCCAACTTTGTCATCTGGAAGGCTAGGATCCTGGCAGTCTTGGACAAAAATCGCATCAAGGATTATGCCTTGAAGGCACTTGATGTTTTGGTTGATGTTGATCCTCTCAAGAAGTACGAAGAGGCTTAGGCAAAAGCGAAGGGAATGATCTTGGACAGGGTCAAGGATCATGTGGTCCCACATATTGCTGAAAAGGACAAAGCGAGGGAAATGTGGGATTCCTTGACCACTTTGTAAGAGGGAACTTCCGTTCAATGAAAGATGTTGCTTGAGAGCCAACTAAGACAGTATCAGATGCAGAAGGGATAAGAAATCGATCCCTTCCTTCTCAGGTCGTAAGGGATCCGAGACCAGCTAACTTCCGTAGGGTCTACACCAGATCCTGAATTCATGGTCAGGACTGCCCTGAATGCAGTCACTAAAGACTGGGAAACCTTTGTCCAGAGCATCTTGGGCAGGGCTTCTCTCCCCAGTTGGAGATGTGGGCAACTCTTCGATAGGAAGAGATCAGAAGGTTGACCAAGGCAGGGAACAATGACAAAGGAATCAGAGCCAAGGAGGAAGAGGATGATGCAGCTCTCGCATCAGTGGGAAAACAAGGGAATCAGAAGAGGACAAAGAAAGATGTATCCAAATTCAAATGCTACAGATGTGGAGAACTATGTCATTTTGTCACTCAGTGCCCTCGAAAGAAGGGCAAGGAAGAGAAGTCTGACTCAAAGGCTGCTCCAGTGAAAGCTGACAAGGAGGACGATGATGAGGATTGGGCTATGAGTGCTCATGCACCTCTAGAGAAGAGGTGGGGAAATATTGAGTTGTAGTCGGGAGGACTACACGGGGGAAAGATCCTTGAGGTGCCCAAACTCTTGGATCACATACGAGTACGAGAGCCCTTAATGGCAGTAGCAGAATGACGGGAGTCAGTTGGCGCGAGGGATGATGGAGCGACAGTGGCAGAGCTAGAGTACCAAAGTCTTAAGCAGCGCAGTAGATTGTTGAGCAGTGCGGGAGGAACAAAGAAAATACAACAGTAGCGCAGTAGCATCAGAGGGTTAGTTAGCAGCAGAGGTACCTTCAGCATCACGGGGTATCCATACTGACCAGCATGATAGTTTTTGGGTGGCTTTTCAGTTGCTTGCTTCTTAGCAATTGAGGTGTAGTGCAACAGTTAGTAGTGGTAGTGCTATGGGAAACATGATGCAACATATTGAGAGTGAGTTGCATTACATATGTAGCAGTGAAGTACAGGTTGCAGAAGCGCAGTTGGATGAGGGGCAGCAGGCCAAGCATCAAGAGCGCAAAGGACCGATGTCGTGGATCAGTGTGATACTTCTACTGGGAAATATTGCTAGAGCACATTCCTCGCTAAGAGGGAGTGTTGATTTTGGGTAGCATCAGATGTGCTCTAGCTCCAAAATTTGTGGAGGGGCTAGAACACATGAGATCTCCAGGACCCAGAAACCATTTGGTGAAATTCCACCTGGATTGTATTTTATTAAAATAATTAATATTTTTAAGGGGGTTCCTAAGTCTGGACTTAGGAAAATAAAAATATTAATGGGTATTAATGAAAATATGGGTGGGAAGATTCTAAGAGACAAGGATCAAGTCTAATTTAATCTTAGCCGTTGATTAGAGACTTAATCTCAGATGTTGATTCATCAACAAGAAAAGTATAAGAGCAGGCTCTAGGGTTATTTGGAGATTTACCAAGTGAGCATATTGATCAGTCAGTTCGATTTTTTGGGGCACAGTTTGCTGAGAGAATCTAACTAGTGATCTGTTATAGTGGGGCAGAAGCAGAGATTTGGATCGGAAAGTAAGTTCTGAGCCAAAGAGTACGTGGTAGAGAGGCAGCCTTAGCTACTGGAAGACAATGCAGAGGTCTACGCAACCCAGGAGGGGCTCACGCAGAGCTTACACAGTCCAGAAGGGGCTCACGTAGTGGCAATGCAGAGTGTTGTCTATAGTTCGAGATTTTGTTGGAAAAGTGAAGTTCTGAGCCAGGAGGGTTGAACGATAGTCTTCATCCAGCAGATCGATCTAGCAGTTGGGGTGACATAGTCGTCTAGAAGCAAGATGCAGGCTCACACAATGATTGTGTAGGGACTGTGTAGTATTTGCTAGGATGGTGCTAGATCGCTCATCGGATCAACCGGGGCTTGGGGATGAGGTAAACCATCATATGTATTTCTTGCTGCCATGATTTCTCTGTAAGGTTTTCCAGTGTGAGAGGCGACCTGTTGTACTCAAATTCTGCTTGCTTAATAATATAAAACCCTCTATCTGCTGCACCGTTTTTCCCAAGTTGGATTTTTCCAGGGATGTCTGTCCAAAAATAACGATGTCCCTCGTGTGTGTGTCTCAATTATTGCTTCAGTTTATGATCTGTATATTAGTGTAGATTGCAGTAGTGTTTACATCAATGTTTATGTAATTAAATAAGTTGTTGAAGGAAATAACAAGTAGGAGATGTTAAACCAGTCATTGAAATAGGATTTATGTTTCTAGATTCAGAAATTCTCACACGTACCACCCTGTACCATATGGAATCCCATATGTGTCAATGCATCCACCACGCTATTAGTAAGCCCTCCACGATGTAAGCCATATCTCCTCATCTGCCCCAACAGACCTGTGCGGTTTATCTCCCCATATGCTAACATAATTGACACTACTGTGCCTATCCTCAGTGGCTTATGTGCCCAATATACTAGTAAGAGAGCACCGTCTCCATGCAATGCCCTGTTTGGTGACCTGCCGATGCCACCTCCTCCTACTAGCTCCTGCCAGAGTAGGAGAATCACCCTATGACCCTGCGCACAATCAATATACCAAGAAAACTCACGAAATCTATCTTCTCCCCTATCAAACAATCCTGTCACTAGTGCTGATAGAGATCTAAAAGTGTGTGAGTGCTCGGTCACCAGATCCATCGCACTGCTAGTACCACCACTGACCAAACCCATGTTGTGGCAGGGAATCCCATCTGGATCCCAACAACTGCCTAGCCCTCAGACTCCTTTAGTAACCCATAGCCCTGCTAGACTAGGCACAACAATAAATAAAACACACAACTAACCGCATCAACACAAGACCAGCTCAATATCACCCACCATCCAACCCCAACAGAGGCATCAAATACATGAACAACCGTACACAGAACACTCCCACTTGCAGAGCCCCGCACAACCCATGTCGCCTTTTCTCACAAAGTTTGAGAGCATAATATTTTTGTATTTATTTTTATTTTGTAATTATGAATAATGAAATATATTATATATGTTAGATCTCTTATGAATATCATCATAGATTTTAACACTTGGATATAAAATATATGATGCAAATTTCTGCAACTAGTTTTGGAATAAGAAAAAACCAATATTAATTTTCAATTTTAACTTAATAATTATTTTGATAAACGTTGTAGGAACTTGGTTTTTTTCACACATTTCTTTTATGGGAATAAACATTTCAAAATAAAATTTAATAAATAAAATATTTTATGATATGGATATTTGGTTTAATGTGAGGTATGGGAATAGTAGAGTTGTGGTGTGGTCAAACAGAGAGATATCCATAGTTATTTAAACTTCTTGTGGAATAAAATATCAGAACTAAAGTTGCGTCATAAAAAATGAAATCAGTGAAGTTGCTTGAACATACCATATCAAAGATGTATTTGAACTATTAATAATTTCATCTGACTTCAATCCCTTTTTTATTGACCCTGTTGTACACCATTCCAGCTATTGTTTAACCATTGGAATGCTAACATCGGAGTCTTTGCAAGTGCAGATGTGTTGTAGAGTTTGATGATGAAGGGAACAATGTGATCCTCACTCTTATGGACCAACATGATCAAATCCGTCAAATTATGTATGGAAACCGTGTAATAGGATACCTGATTGTCAACATTAAAAATATGTTCTTTGTATTGCTCGAGCTTGTTTACCAGTTCAAAAATTGTTTCTCTTGCAGCTTGAGTAATTGCTATCTTTGTGGTGGCTATTAGTGTTGCATTAGTTTGTCTGGTGTCAACCATTACTAATTCTGTGGTCTCAATATCCCTCTTCCTCTTCTAAGTTTTCTTCTTGATAACCTTTTTATTTCTATTGAATATAAAAGGTTCCAAAGACAACCGATGGGTCTTTATCGTCAATGCTAGTGGATAATTTCTTTAGCAAATCCTCAAGCCAAGATGTTGACATGGTGCTACTGTGGATCCACCTGCTAGGCCCAACTCAACTTTTGATTGCATTCCTAGAGTGACACCAATATTAAAATGTTGGTTTTCCATGGACATTGATGAAGTCTAATTGTCATTCTCTTGCTGTTGTGTGTTTGGTCTGGGCCCTTTTGTAGCTTTGGGGAACCTTTGCTTGTTAGGAAAATGCATTATCTTTTTCTAGTACTGTGTTTCTAATCTTGGTAATTCCTTTAAATTTTAATGCATCTATGCCACTATCTTTTTCAAATTTGTTATCTTTTGTGACCTTGAAGATTTTTGTTTATTATATCGGCATAACCTTTTGCCCTATAAATGACTATCCAAGGTTGCATCTGCTCGATATTTCATCTTGTACAGGTTCTGGAGAAATTCTTCCTCTGGAAAACCTTGGTGGCAGTATGTTAAGAATAGGTTTGCTGCTTGAAATAGCCAAATATCTTATTAAGTGGATTTTGGACTTCAAAAGCACTAGATTGTAATTTCAAGAAATCGATTTTGTCAACTTTTGCCACTGTTGCTACAAAATGTATCATAAAGAGTAAGCTCCAATGGTTAGATGGAATGTTGGTAACAATACCTCCTATTCTTTTAACTTGACATTATCTTTGATGTGTCATAGAGAGTAAGTTCCAATTTTAGATGGTATGTTGGGAACAACACCTCCTTGTGCTCTTTTAACTCAACATTATCTTTGATTCTCTGATAAAGCTATCTAGCTAAGTACTAATATGTCTGATACATGATTAGGTGGTCTGTGTAGGGATGAAGTGTTGTCATAGAGACAAGTATAATTACAAGATTGTTCCATATACCAATCATCAATTAATTCTAGTACAACTAGTGCTTCCTTGAAGAATATTGGGCAAGTTTTGTTGAAAATAAGCTCACAAAGAGGGACTCATAAGACCTCAAAGATATGTTCATAGTGTTCTGAATACTTATATTTCCATAGCTTGTCAAGCATAGAGGGATGCTACGTGTCACACATATCCAAGAAGGCATTTAGTGTAGAAAACATCCAATAAAAATATACACATGTGAAAATGCATGGATTGTTTGCTTGTTTTTTCTAAACAATTTTGACAACCATGTTCAATTTGCTAGACAATATTTATATCTAGTTAAATGTAACACCTTGTTCAATGCTTGATGCATCTAAGGCACCCGCCACTTATGTCACTAAGAAATTCTTTAATCCATACAACGAACTTCCAATCATGGTTATGTTCCTCACATGTTCTTGCAAGCGAGTGGTGATATATAAATTGGACATGTGTTTCCTGAAGGTTTTGTTACTACTGAAACCAGTAGGGGACTTAAAAGGGGTTCCTAAGAGGGAAATTGCTAGGTTAAGGGCAATAGTGGAAGCTTAGCTCACTTTCACCACAACTAAGTCTCCCTGCTCTTTATGGACTTTCACTGATGGGAGGAGTCCCAGTAGTGTAGGGATCACTTGTAAAGTATATGTCAATGGATAGGTGGAAAGTGACCCTGGAAACCCTTTCCCAAGGATGGGGTGAAGAATGGAACTTGCTTTCTCTTTAAGCAAGGGTGTTGGTCCTCCAGGGGTAAGGAGTGAGGACTGGAGGGTTGAGGGAGAAGGAATAGGCTTATAGACAAGGTTTTCAATCCCTATAATCCTTGGGAAACTTGGATTCCCAAATTGTCCTTGACAAATAATCTTTATAAGGAAGTGGGACCACACGGGGCCAAGTGGACCCAGCCCAGGTTCGGGGATGGAACGCAACAACCAATGATGCTCCTATCCTGGACAAGGTGAAAGGAAAGGACCAAACAACATTATTTACTTCAAAAGGTTGAATTGATCCTGTTGAAGTCTATCCCCTCGGGATGCCTAGGCAAAATTTGATCCTAGAGCTAGGGTTTGGGATTCCCGAAGATTCCACAGTTAGAATTGCCTCACATTTTGAAGAGAGGGAGGGGACCCACCAGCGTAGTAGCCTGTAGGAGATTGAAATTTTTCCTTGGGTCAATTCTCGGGAAATTGATGCCCTAGGTGACCTAATGGGGCTAGACCTAGGAAAAAGGGGGACAAGGTAAAATGAGGGTTAAAATGATCACCCTTTTTGAGGGATCAATACCTAATTCACTTGCGGATATGGAGTCAAGGATGATGATGAGTAAGGACTTGGTTTCTTGATCAAGGAGGCTCGGAAAGTCAGATTCATCCAATGTTTAGAGAAAGAAAATAAAAGTGACCTTCAAGCAGTTATTCTTCAAACCAAATGATGCAAAATTATCGAGACAAATAATCTCTAGGACATTTCGTTCACATAACATTGGCCCATACATTAAGTTAGCTAAAACATGCTTAATTCCACATTTCAATTATGCAACAACTAGCCCTAAATTTGGTAGTATGCAACAACAAGAATAAAAACATCAAAATTTACTTATAACGTTATAGAATATATCCAACCAGTATTTCATTTTCAAGAAAAAGCTCTAAAACAAGAAAAATAAGCTAGATCCATACGTCAAAATTCATTCATCTCCAAAAAATATCCTCCAAGGAAAAATGCGAAGTTCTCTATGATTAGAGAGATCCCAAGTCAAGTGATGATCCATATGAATGTATCTAACATCAATATATAGCGTCCTAAGGAGTTCAAATTAGCCTATGGGCCTACATTAGCCCCTACTGATAAAATAATGTGCAAATAAAATCCTTATTGGTGACAAGCCCACCAAACTAGCTCACCAGTGAAAAAATAAGCCTCACAAAGGGCCAAATAATAATATGTACATGTTGTGGGGCCCTCGAAAAGTCTAATACTTTCTTGAAGTGCCATACTGAGGAATAAATTCCTCCGAATATGATGGACAAGGGGGTGGCCCCTTGTTCTTCAAGTAGTAGACCTGTGGTGCTCCCAGTGGGTCTGAGGGCACATAAATGACCCCATGGGTCTCCATATGAATCAAAGATGCTTGTAGATGTTGGAATTTCTAAGTTTAACTCATTAGAAATTCTTCTTGTACTATCTGGTTTATTTCTCCCTACTTGTTTAATTACTTAACAAGTTATTTACCATGTAAATACTGAAAATAAACACAAGTACAATATCAACATCTACATATCATCAACTGAAAGAAAACAAGCACACAGGTGACACCGTTATTTTTGGACCAATGTCCCCGGAAAAACCCAATGCGGGAAAACAGGTGCAGCTATTCAGAGGGTTTTATTATTATGCAGTTTTTAGAATACAACCAGGGTGCCAGAAATGGCTCACCCGTGACCCAACAGATAATTCCCTCGGCAGTAGTACCTCTCCTCGGAGAAAGATATTCCGACTAAATAATCACCAGATGAGCGATCCCACAGCGACAATTGCAGCTCCCACTGCTCTGCGTCACTCTAATAGGGCTTGCGTCACCCTCTCCGGCTCACTAGCACCCAATCTGTCCCACGAAATCCTTCCAGCGCTGCCTCTTGGCCCTACATCAGCTCTGCTAGCCTTTGCGTCAGCTTTTGGATCCTTTTCGTCAACCCCTAAACCCTCTGCATCTTACACTTTGGCCTCTCCTGGCTCTGCACAGATTGTGGCTGCCTCTACGTAGCCCCAAACTACCTTTGTGTCAACCTCTTCGGTCTCTGTGTTGTCTCTCTAGTACCAACTATGACTCTCTTCTATGTATTCACTGCCCCTCGTTGCTGATCACTGATTCTATCTCTCTTAGCAAACCCCGCTGTAGAGAATAGAATGTCTGATCACTCCGGTGTATTCTCCAACTAACCCTCAAGCCTCTTCTTATACTTTTCTCGTTGGTCCATCAATGGCCGAGATTAAATCTCTAATCAACGGCTAAGATTAGATTTGGCTTGATCCATGACTTTTGGAACATTCTAACCCAGTTTTATATTAATACCCATTAATATTTTATTTTTCCTAAGTTTAGACTTAGGAACTCCATTAAAAATATTAATTATTTTAATATCTGCCAAACCGGTTAGAATTTGCCCAAACCATTTCTAGGTCTTGGAGATCTCATGTGCTTTAGCCTCTCCACCAATATTCATGGCTAGAGCACATCCGATGCTATCCCAAGTCAACAGTAGATCCTCTGCAAGGGTTCTAGTGGTGGAATGAATGATGTCATGACATCGTACAAGTCCTAGGACACCTGCCAAGTGTGTGGCGCTCCTATGGGGGCCTGCTAGACATAATGTACCAAGCATATCACCATCACCCCAAAATTGGATCGTTATTGGTCTCTGAGCATTGATGAAGATTCGTGGAGTGTTCTCCACTGCTATAGAGGCCAATGGCTCTTGATGCACACCCTATATGTGCCATGTAGACCTTTAGGGTGTTAGGATCCCGTATAGGGAGACCAAACCCAAATAGAAACCACCTATAATCCTACATAAGATCAAATGCGTCCCCTAGGCTTCTAGTAAAACCAATCATTAAAATAATCAGGTAAAAGTGTTTACAAATCATGGATAACAAAGTGGGCACTTCATAATGACACACCCTTTCGTAGTGGGCTTTGGCATGTGCTAGTGTCTCCAAGCTCCAAAGGGGTTTAACCAAGTACCTTATTAGCTGGTTTCGGCTAGTATGTCCAAGGTACATACCTTTAATGGGGGTGGCAAGTGATAAATAAGTGGAATGGAGTAGGGAATGAGAGGGTCAATCCTGGGCCACATATTGGGGCATAGAGGTAGCTAGATAAGGGGAAGCCCACACCTGGGTATGTAATGTGTAGGAGGGAGCAATCGTGGTACATGAGGTGCCCCGATCTTGATTTTTCCACCCTTCTTTATATGTCTTTTATGAATTTTCTTTAACAAGAGCATGATGTGTAAGATATAGCAGTGATTACCCCCTTTATGTAGGCAAGTTCATTGCCCTCCAGGGGTTGGGACAATCATGGGTTCCTGAATGATAAAGGAGACTCATTTAGGGCCTATTGAACCAGGGTGATGACCGTGGATTGGGGTAGAGCTCATGTATTGACTTTTGCCCACGTGCTAATTATTTTGTGCCGACCATCTTTTTCATTTTGTGGTACAATTTCCTGTTAAATGTGGCCAATTATGATTTTTTTCTTTTTCTTTTAACTGCTTCAACCTCCAGGACATCATTCCAGGACTGCCCCAAGGTGGGGGCAAGGGGATAGGGAGGCTGACCCTATGTGGACCCAGGTGGCAGAGATGATGAATGGGTTATATTGAGTGGAAAAGGAATAATGTATGTAGGGAAAGGAGGGGGACCACACACACAAAGTCAGGGTTTCCCAAGTAGTACTACCCTAGAATGAAATGGTCAATAAAAGTGATCCCATGGGACTAAGATCCAAGGATAACAACCAATAGAGATCAAGGGGCCAAGAGCATGAACTAAGCCCACCCTTTCTGCCCAATCCCCCCATCAATCCATACCCAGAAGTATCCATGATAAGTAAACCCAATACTCAATTACGAAATGACAAGAGATACCTTTAGATTTGGGAGGCCCACCTTCAAACATATGATTAATACAGGTGGGTGAGGTACCACATGGTTGGCTCAGGTGGCAGAGAAATGGCACAACGAACTAGTAGGAGGCTAGAAGGGGCTGCTAGCTGCCAGCTAAGGTTCATCATGGAGAAATATTTCTCCTAGGGATATCACCCATGAAGTGGTGGGTAACAGGTCCTTCATTCTTTCCTCTAGATTTCTATTACTTTCATTGGGTCATACTTGTTGGAAACTTGCTTGTACAAATTCCTTCTCCAACACCACATGTAGTGATAGATGCTTGTGGTTGGTCTTCAGAGTGAGTGGGGCATGCTCTAATCCTTGTTCGATCATGAGTATATACTGATTTCCTTATGGTTTTCTCTCTTCAACAATCATTGCACTAGGTCCAAGAAAGGGAACACTTATGGCTTGATTAGAATCCCATACAGTTGAAACAATTGTACCATGTGGTTCATATAGATGGAATCAACCATTTCTTTGCTAGAAGTATATAAAGGCAATTCTGTATGTGGAAGTTCTCTTTAGTGTGTTTCAAAGAGTTCATTGAATGTTAGATTAGGTTGAATACCAATGCTGGGAGATGTATCATTGAAGATGGGATTAGATTCTTGTGGAGGAGGTTCCTAAACTTCCTTCTTCAACCTTTTCCCATTCATCAGTGTCATTTTGCCAAATCTGTACTTCCACAAATGCCATATGGGAAATGGTTAATTATTAGTCATAAAACCAAAGAATGCCTAATCTCTAAACTAGACATTGAAAGTTGGAAGTACTATTTTTAAGTGACAATTACTATGCTTTTTCTCTGTTTTTATTCACACTAATAATGGTTCCCACTGCACCATGTGAATTATATATAATGCTTTAGTTTAACAAAGGCAGCTATGTGAAGAGGCTAAATCTACTTAGTGAGAGGCAAGGGAATTTCTACCTTTGCTAGCGCACAGGCAAAATCAAAGGTAGAAGTAGGTGCATTAGAACAACTAGTGTGACTAGATCAATGTGTTGCTGCTTCTATATTTCATCCAAGAGGTTGCTAGATGGTTGCATTTTTTCCAGCCTATTTGAAGTAGATGTTAGCTGATTTTATCTACTTTCACATGTTTGGCATAACGGTCCAATTAGTTCATTAGCAAGCAACATAACATTATTAGTAATAGGTAAATTACTAATTCTTTCAAATACCTCTTTTCAGGGCTATCATTTGTTGGCTTAAGAGGGGAAAACATTGTTTTTGTGCTTTTGGTTTTTGCCAAAACTTGTATATGATCTTAAGGGTACTACTCCTTTTCACTTTCAATCCAAAAATCATTTTCTGTATCTAATGGGTTCTCATGGTGTAATTAGTTCTAGCATTGTCTTCATATCAAATGTAAAATCCCTTAATGTTTCTTCGACACGAGGCATTTTGCATGGCCTGGACCAATGTTGTTCCAAAACATTGATATTGGCAACTAGATTGTTTGGGGGGGGGGTTCTGTTAGTTTTTTGTAGCATCGGATGATCCAGATTTAAACAAGAATGCAACAAATTACATATATAACCATAAATATAGAGATGCAGCAGAAATAACACTTCATTTCATTAATATCAAATATTGAAAAATGCTTACAAACAAAATGTAAATATGAGTAGCTCGAGTGATGGTAGCTTATCTCTGAGAAGAGATGTGGCGGCTACATGCCTCTAAATTGAGTTACAATGAGGCTCAAGGGACTTTTTATTATTGAACAATAAGAGGAAATCCCTAAACAACCAAAACCCTAACCCGAGGAGATGTAACACCAAGAGTTTATGGGCCTCGTTGGGGTTAGTTGGGCAGCCAAATTCTCGGGGTCATAACTTGGTCATAGTATCTTCATTTGATGCGTATGATACCTCATTAGAAAGATATCTCTGAGGACTACAACTTTTGATGTGGTTTTTCAAAAATTGCTAAAGAAATTTTACCAAAAAAACATTGTTTAGGGCCTCAAAATGACTTCAGAAGTTCAGGACCCGAAAAACTGCTAAAAATAGTTAGTTGTGCTACAATTAAGGAAATTGAAAAAAAATGAAAGAGGCAGTGGTGGGGGTCCACGTGAAATAGGCGAGTGGCCACCAACATCTACCTGGATCATTCCTCCCCTCTTAGGAAGCAATGGTCTCCATTGCATTGAGTCCTCCATGAGATGATGAAACTTCTACTGAACTTGGTCCCTGGTGAGCCATTTGCCTTGGTGTAGGAGTTGGTGGGCTTTGACAAATTGATACAGCTAGATCTTCTACTGGCGAATGTTCTTGATCTGCGTGTCCATAATCTGATCAGTTGCAGCTTGTTCCTTGCAGTCTGGATTTAACTTTGTAGGTGTAAGTTGTTCTGCAATGACGGATGTGTCCAGTAATGGTGTAAAGTATGGCTGAAGGCGATCCACATTGAACATTAGATGCAAGTTAAGGAATGGGGGAATTCTAAGCTCAAAAGCTTATCTCCCACAACCTTAGTGATGGTGTATGGTCCATATTGAAGTAGACAAATCTTGTAGTGGGGCCCAGCGAGGCGCTCCTTCTGCAAATGTAGCCAAACTTTGTCACCCACCTGGAACTTGTGTGGTAGTCGATGCTGATCATGCTACTGCTTGTACTTAGCATTGGCTTTGTCCAATTTGCCTTGTTGACTTCGGACCGGACATGAGCCAAATTTGCTTGGGTCACTGTAAATGGTATGGCCACATCAATGGGACATAGTCGTTGGAATCCCAAGCCCACCTGAAAAGGGTTATGGCCAGTCACATTGTGGAGAGCCTGGTTATAGTTGTGTTGGACATAGGAGAGGCTCTCATCGCATGTGCGTGGATGCTTTGAGTTGTACATGCACAGAATGTGTACGATCATCCTGTTGACAACCTCTTCTTGACCATCAGTTTGGGGATGAAAGTTGTGGATTTAGTGAGCTTGGTGTCCAAAATAGACCAAAGATTGGACCAGATTGTACTGAGGAACCTGCTATCTTGATCTGAGATGATAGATTGTGGAATCCCAAAGTGTACCCACACTCGTTCAAAGAAGAGTTTAGCAGTGATTTCTACTATGATATTCTCCTTGCAGGTCGCCATAATGGCCATCTTCGATAATCTTTTGACGACCACAAAAACATAGTTGTTGCCATGCTTAGTAGAAGGAAGGCCCGACATGTAATCCATGGAGATGGATTCCCAAGGTCGACTAGAGGGTAGGCAGCGGAGCATAGAGGCCTTGCTTCTTGATGGTTGGTTTGGCAATGGCACAGGCAGTGAAGGATCTAATGTACTTCCTGACATCCTGTTGAAGATTCAGCCAATAGAAATACTTCTGCAGTACTGCCACCATTTTCTCGACCCTGAAATGCCCGGCGGTCTGACTGTACTGCGCTTCCCAAATCATCTTGGCATACTCACTTGAAGGAACACAAAGGTGTCCTAGGTGGCCTAACAAAGAATCTTGGAGGTGAAAACCTGGAACTTGCTAACCCTCCAAGAGTGTATGATATGTGGGGCCGAATTCGGGGTCAATTTTGTAGAGAAGTGGCCAATCAGAAGTCTCGTGCCCACAAGAGTTGAGGACAGTCGTTAATGCCGTGATCGGTGGTCGGCTGAGGCAATCTTCAACATTATTGGTGTTGCCCTTCTTGTACTTGATATTCAAATGGCACTATTGCGGATATGTGGACCACTTTTGATGACGATCATTTTGCAACTTCCCTTGCGTCTGTATGAACTGCAGGGGTCGGTGGTCTGTGTGGATGACCGTTTCCTTCCCCAAAATGTAATGCTTCCATTGTTGGCAGACTTGCATAATGGAATACATCTCTTTTTCATAAGTGTGATACTTCCGGACTGTGTCTGAAAGTGTCTCATTGTGATATGCTACTGGTTTCCCCTGTTGAGTGAGGACTGCCCCAATAGCATAGTCAGAGGCATCTGCCTCGATCTCAAATGGTCGTTACAAGTCTGGTAGTGTGAGCACTGGTGTAGAGCAGAGGCAATGTTTCAACTCTGGGAATGCATTTTGTTGAGATTCAGACCAAAAGAATTTTTCTTTTGCTCCTCCCTTAGTGACTTGACTCAAGGGCCAAGTGGTATGAGAGAACCCCAACACAAACCTGCAGTAGAAATTGGCAAGACCCAGAAAGTTGCGAAGCTCTGTTAGAGTGGTTGGGACTGGCCAATCCCGAATGACTTGGATCTTGGCTAGATCCACATGCACCCCCCGTTCATCAATAATGTATCCCAGATACTGAACCTGGGTAATGCCAAAAGTACATTTATCCAAATTGGCACACAGCTTGTGTTGCCGCAGTGTTTGGAGAACCTGTTGGATGTGGTGGAGCTGCTCTTCCCAAATCTGGCTGAAGATCAAGATGTCATCCAAGTATACCACTACAAATGAGTTGGTGAATGGCTGCAAGATGTCATCCATCAGCCTCACGAAGGTTGCAGGAGCATTCGTCAACCCGAAAGGCATAACCAACCATTCGAAAAGGCCCTCCTTGGCTTTGAAGGCAGTCTTCCACACATTGGAGGGTTCGATTGGTACCTGGTGATATCCGGACTTAAAGTCGATCTTGCTAAAATATTTTGCCCCCTTGAGTTGGTCCAAAAGGTCATCAATCTGTGGGATCGAGTACCTATTCCGGACAGTGATCTTGTTCAGCGCTCGATAGTCAATACAATTACAGAGTCTTCAAGTCCCATCTTTCTTCAATACCAACATGATCGAGCTCCCACAGGGCGATGAAATTGGTTGGATGTGACCTTTCTACAACAGCTCCTGAATCTGCCTCTTGATTTCATTGTTCTTCAAAATGGAGTGTTGATAGATTGGTCCATTGGGCAACGACGGACCTGGGATCAGATCGATGGAGTGCTCGACCTGATAGTGCAGAGGCACCCTTGCAAGGGAGGTGAATATGTGTCCTCGTACTCTTCCACGAGCTTGTCCATCTATTGTTGTCGTGCGGAGGGGCCCTGTCTGGAGGTCGTGGCCACCGTCTTCTTATTTCCCTTAGGGCGTATCATTAGGAAAACAAATTTCCCAGTTTTGGAAATGAGCTTACTGCATTGTTTTGCAGTAACCAGAGAGATGGCGATAGGTGGTGCTACCGCCGGTATCCTGTACAACTTATTTCCCAAGGTAACAATAACAACGCGAGGCCTTGACTCATACACAACATGTCGCTTCCACCAGTATGGTTGGCCTAATAAAACATCACAAACATCAAGGGCAGAAACATCACATAATACCTCATCCGTGAAGGGCTTAATGTTTTACGGAAGGCGACATTGTTGGCTCACGCGAAGATCCTGTCCTTGGTGAAGCCACCCGATAGTGTACGGTTGTGGGTGTGCTTTGGTCAGTAAGCCCAACCGCTTCACAACCTCTGCTGCAATGAGGTTTGTTTGGCTCCTACTATCGACAATGAATTGTAGCGAGGAACCCTTTACTCACATCTGGGAGTGTAAGAGATGCTCCTCCTCCTTTGGATCTTTGGGTTCCTCCTTCTGGATCTTCATGGTGGCAATGGTGGCGTTGGGCTCCACATCGATATTCTACTCCCCTTTGTCATTCCCCTTGGCAGATTCTTATTCAGAGTTGAAATATGCATCCGATTCCAAAGCCTTCAGCTCGACAACTAGTGACTGCTTGCCCCGACACTCACTTGTGTTGTGAGTGGAGCTCTCATGGAACTGACACCACTTTCATGTGTCCTTATTCGGCTTCACAGTGTTGTCCTTTGCCCTTGGCTTTGATAGGTTGTTCTGGGCCGTCCTGCCCTATCTTTGTCCTTTGTTCTGCGATTTGGGGGCACCTTTCCCTTGCTTCAGGTTCGCAGATCCAAAGTCTTGCTTCTTCTGTTTAAACTTTTGCTCGATCTTGATAGCGTATTGGTATGCCGTGCCAAGCAAGGAGATGTCCAGGAACTCCATCTCATCTTGGATGTATCTGTGTAGGAAGTCGCGGTACTTGAGTACCAAATGTTTCTCAGAATCCTTGATACCCAACTTCGTGCAAAGGGTATGAAAAATATTGGTAAATTTCGACACATATTGGTTCCTTCCCTGCCACACCCTGGTCCACTTTATGTATTTGTCCTCATAGCTCCCGACAGGGTAGTACTGCTACTTGATGGCATCCCAGAACGAATTCCAAGTGGGAGAATTTGAAAACAACGAGGTCGTACTTTCATCCTTCTTCTCACATTAGGTTTCCCACCAATCCTTGATGTGGGGGGCATCTTTGAGAAGAGAAAAAGTAATCTTTTCCTGACTGGAAAAATCATGAATAGAAAAATATCCTTCTAGCATATTTAACCATTTATCTACAACGTCTGCATCTATTTAGCCCTCAAATATGGGAATGTCAAAGTTTACTTGTACCTTAAAAGGTGTGGAGCCTCTAGAGTGGCTGCCGGATGTGGATGTGCCACCGATGAGCAACTGTTGAAGGATCTGGGCAAAGCTATCCATCATCGTGTTCCTTTGTTTCTTAAGGGCCTCCTCGAGCAATATTTTGATAGGATCTCCTGCTCCCTCATCTTTCTTTTCTTCCTCCATGGGCGGTCGTCGGGGTTTGCGAGGATAATCTTGCAAAGGTTCAACAAGATTGAGCCCTAACTCCATATATCCCGACCTTGTTGGGGACATGCAAATAAAAATAGAGAAAGAGCAACCATTCTGATACCACTGATTCAGATTTAAACAGGAATGCAAACAAATTACAAATACAACTATCAATACAGAGATGCAGCAGAAATAACACTTCATTTCATTAATATCAAATATTGAAAATTGCTTACAAACATAATGCAAATAAGACTAGCTCAGGTGATGGTAGCTTATGTTTGAGAAGAGATGTGGCGGCTACATGCCTTTGAACTGAGTTACAATGAGGCTCAAGGGCCTTTTTATTATTGAACAATAAGAGGAAAACTCTAAACAACCAAAACCGTAACCCAAGGAGATGTAACACCAAGAGTTTATGGGCCACATTAGGGTTAGTTGGCAGCCAACTGCCATAAATGCAGTAGCAATTGTATTAGCTTTAAATGGATGAGATAATGTAGAAAAGTGTGCATACTTGGTAAGTCTATCAACTACCACCATGATGACACTCTTTCCTTTAGACTTGGGTAAACTTGTGATAAAATCCATTGAAACCTCCTCCCAATGTTGACTTGGAATGGATAAAGGTTGTAACTCTTAATTGTCTCAACTTTATTTTGTTGGAAAACCAAACATTTTGCCACAAACTTTTCAATATCATATTTAAGGCCATCCCAAAAAAATTCCTTCTTAACCCTGTGGTAAGTTTTCAAAAATCCTGAGTGCCCTCCTAAGTGAGAGGTGTGCAATTTGATAAGAATTTTTTGTTTGAGTTGGGAATTCTCACAAAGGTATAAGCGATATTTGTACCATAATGAATCATTATTCCAGCTAAATGTATCAGATGTACTAGGATATTTCTGCAACTTTTGAATGAGTGCCCACACTTCTTTGTCATCTTCCATTCATCCCTTACTTCGGTTATCCAATCTGGTTGGATAAAATAGCACAAAGCAATGCCTCCACATCCCCATCCTTTCTTGAGAGTGCATTTGCAACAAAATTTTGCTTTCCTTTTTTGTAAATGATTTCAAAGTCATAACCCAACATCTTTGTGACCCATTTTTTGTTGTTTTTCTAAAGATAATCTTTGTTCTAAAAAGTATTCAAGACTATCATGATGTGTTTTTACCTTGAAGTGCCTTCCTATTAGGTAAGGTCACCATTTCTTAAGTGCATGTAGTATTGCCAACATTTCGTTCTCATAAATAGGTTTGTGTAAATACTTTTCTTTGATTGGACGACTTTCAAAAGCAATGGGTCTTCCTTCTTGCATTAAAACAATACCAATTCCATTCCCTGAGGCATCATATTCCACAATAAAGTTTTTTGTGAAGTCTGGCGTAGCTAAGACCAATGCTTGGAACATTGTCTCTTTAAGATGCTCAAAGGCCTTAGTTGCCTCTAGAGTCCAAGAAAATGCATTTTTCTTTAGTAATGTTGTTAGAGGTGTTGCTATTCTCCCATAATTCTTAACAAACTTGTGATAATACCCTGTCAACCCGAGAAATCCTTGCAGATGCTTTATGGATGTGGGGATTTTCCATTCCTTAATGGCTTCAATTTTGTTAGGGTCTACCTTAAGGTCCTCATGAGATACAATATGACCTAGATATTCCACCTCTGTACTCCAAAGAAACATTTGGAGGCTTTTGCATATAATTGCTTCTCCTCCAATAGCTTGAGCACCCTGTCAACATGTTGAACATGATCCTTCCAAGACTTGTTGTAGATTAACATATCATCAAAAAATACTAACACAAATTTTCTATTGGTTTGAAAATGGAATTCATCAAACCTTGAAATGTAGAAGGTGTATTGGTAAGGCCAAAACGCATGACCAAAAAATCATAATGACCCTCATGAGTTCTAAATGTTGTTTTCAGAATGTCTTTAGTCTTCATTCTTATTTGATGATATCATGAATGAAGATCCAACTTGGTGAAGTAAATTGTGCCATGTAATTCATCCAATAATTCATCAATGGCAGGAATGGGAAATTTATTTTTAATAGTGAGCTTGTTGAGCTCCCTATAATCCGGACACATGCATCATGATCTATCCTTCTTGTGCACCAATACTACTGGAGCAGAGAAAGAACTTTGACTAGGTTGAATTATACCAGCCTCTAGCATTTTTGCAACCATACGTTCAATTTTACTCTTTTGGGCAT